>PVJA010044130.1:0-16284 GCA_004027025.1 Myocastor coypus | reverse complement strand
TTTCTGTTCTCATTTGTTGGATTTGGGTCATTTTGGTCCCTTTGTAAAATATTTGTCAGAATATTCTGTAGCACTGGTTTTGATGTCATGAAATTCTTCAGCTGTTCTTTGTTATGGAAATTTTTCACTTCTCCCTCGTACTTGAAGGAGAGTTTTGCCGGTACAATAGTCTGGGCTGAAAATTGTTTTCATGGAGGACTTGAAGCACTATGCTCCATGCTCTTCTTGACTTCATCGTTTGTGAAGAGAAATCTGCTGTTATTCGGATGGGTTTTCCTTTAAATGTGATCTCTTTCTTTTCTCTAGAAGCTTTTAGTATATTATTCTTCAGCTGGATTTCTGGTATCTTGACTATTATGTCTTGGCGTGTTTTTAGTTGGATTGATGTTATTTGGGGTTCTGTAGGCTTCAGTTACCTGAATGTCTGATTGTTTTCTCAAATTTGGGAAGTTTTCTGCTGTTACTTCTGCCCATATTCTTTTTATATCATTTGTATTGACTCCTTCTTTCTCATTGATTCCCATTAATCTCACGTTGTTCATTTTTGCATCATCTTGCAGATGTTGAATTATTTTTTCCTGCATTCTGGTTGTTTTTAAAAGAATTTTTCTTACTCTTTCACTGGCTGCAACTGTGTCTTCAAGGTTGGAAACTCTATCTTCATTTTCGTTCATTCGGCTCTGCCAACTTGTGATCGAGGTTTTATTTTCTTGTATATCTCTTTGAAACTGTTTCATGCGATCTTTGTCTTTCCTATATTGCTCCGTCAGGGAGTCCATCATTTTACTATTCTCCTCTAATTTTTTATTGATGTCTTCTTTAATAGTATTGAAGTCTGTCATTATGGTTATCCTTTCTCTCTCTAATACAGAGATTATTTCTGTTCTGTTCTCCTTTCTACTTTTGTGTAGTTGTTCCCCTACTTGGGATGCTATTGATTTAGGCATGTCTTTGTCAACTTTAGATATTTTTTCTGCTCTGATGTCCTCTATACGTTTCTCCAGCCATTTTTCCACTTCATGTATTTCTTGTTTTACTTCAGATGTTATCTCTGATCTCAGTTGCTCTATATGTTTCTGCACTTGTGTGTCTGCCTCAGATGCTACCAATTCAGAGGTTTCATCTGTATAATTCTCATTTTCTTCCATGATAGTGTCTTCTGTATTTGGTTTGGGTGGGCATGGGTCCTGAGATTGCCTCCTACTCCTTGTTGTTATTATTTTGTATGGAAGCGACCTCTACACTTTGGTGGCGTTATGCTGTATCTATGGGCATTTTGTCTGGAGACTGCAAGCTGGTTCCTCTACAGAGGTTCCTGACTGTGTTGGTGCTCTGGCTGCTAGCTTTTGTGAATCCTGGTGGATGTGGTCTGTAGGTGGAGGTGGAGCTTTGGGACTGAATAGTCCTGGTAGGCTTGTGGACCAGACCGGTTGCCAAACGTGCTATTTTATGGGTTCGGTGCTGGAGCTTGGGCTGGAGGGGTTCACAAAAAAAAAGGGGGGGGAGTGGTTAAAGGGAAGGCGGGCCAGGGATCTTGACCCAGCTGGCGCGCGGGCTTGGCTCCCAGCGGTGCTGTTTGGGTCTGGCTGGAACAGGAAGTTAGTCAAGGCAACGCAGAGGCAGGGCAGAGTGGCGTAGGGGGCTTACCCTCAGTGGGCGCGCGGGCTGGGCTCCCAGCGGTGCGGTTTGGGTCTGGGTTGGAACAGGAAGTTAGTCGCGGGAACGCAGAGGCGGGGCAGAGGGGCGCAGGGGCCTTACCCGGCCATTTCGTTTAAAAAAAAAAGCAATATGCCGGGTGTGGTGGCGCACGCCTGTAATCCCAGCACTTGGGAGGCTGAGGCTGGAGGATCCGTGTGAGTTTGAGACTAGCCTGGGCTACAAAAGTGAGCTCAGTGCCAGCCTGAACTGCATAGTGAGACCCTGTCTCAAAAAGACCAAAAAAAAAAAAAAAGCAATATGCTTGTGCACATACACCAGATACTTTATGTACAATAAAGGAATGGGGAAGGGGTAAATGAAAGAATAGAGATAACTATAATAACTATACAGTAATAGTCAGGATGTGGTGGAACCAAATTGCAGTTTTATAATTGAGAATGTATTCTTGGTCGTAAGAACAGAGTTCTGGAGTTGTTGCAGGTTCCCTTTTTTAGTAGACACCTCCTGTCTGCTGCTGGAACACATCAATTGTATCTTCATCCTCCATTTCCAACTGTGCAGGTGTGTCTGTTTCATTGATTGATTGGCTGTCCCTCAAATCGGAATCTGATCTGCCTCATTGACAAACCCTATCGTTCACAATATGCTTTCATTAGTTTACTAAGTGGTGTATGCCTCTTAATCTTAAACTGCACCACAGAACCATCCTGCCCCGCCACCTTCAAATTAATGTGATCGTTGTTCTCCCTCTTGACTCCTTCCTTGGGCTTTTCGTCAGCCATAGCGAACGCCCGAGTCTTCTTAGCTGCTGCTTCACAAAAGAGGCACCAGGTCTGCACTGAACGAGCACACAAGCAGCACCAGGAGCGGTAGAAGGAGGCCTGAATGCTTAACTTTAAAACAAATTTATTACAGCGAAATACACATTGCCGCGGATCTTCCTTTAAGTACTGCTAATTTCTAACATGCTTGTGCTAGAGTTCTTCCCACTTCCTGAAGAACTTTCGGAGATTCTCTTTTGCATCTGTTTGTGGAGGGATTAAAACAATGTTGTGAATGTCACGGCTTGGTGACTGCCCATGGATAGACAGACTGGAAACACATGTGGATGTCCTTGTCCACCTTGCTCACAGAATCTGCCATTACACAACTTCTTGTTCTTCTCCAAGTGAAAACGGCTGGGAAAAGTGAACATTTTATTTATGAGGTCAGGACAGAGGCAAGCCAGGACAGTTAAGCTGGACAGCCATGAAGGAGACTTCCAGATTGCTTCAGAAAGAGTCAAGAGGATGGGAAAGGTGTGTTTAAAGTCAAGAAAGTGTCGTGAGGAAGATCAAAGGCAATATATTTCCTACCAAAATTTTAATTTTTTAAATCTTAAAATTTAACCATGAGTCCACTTAATCAATTAAGCCAACAAAATCGCATTCTCCGCAAGGAAGATGCTGTGTTACTAAAGGTGACAGCAGGACCTGGATTGGTGTCTAGGGAAGTAATCTAGCTCAGATTTCAGCCTCAATGGATTTCCAGAGGCTGGGGAGACAGTACAGTAGTCTAAACGCTTGAATGGCAAGTGCAAGGATCCGGATTTGATCCCTGGTACTGCATGCCACACCAGCCCGGGAACCTGGGCATCAGTTGAGGGCCCCTGAAACGGGGTGTGGTGCCACACACGTGCACTCCCAGGGCTGGGGAAGTGGACACAGGAGGAGCACTATGCGTTTGAGCTGCATAGTAAGACTTTAAAGCAATTACATGATACTTTAAAAATAGATTCCCAGAGTCTACTCTTTGAGATATTAAACTTAATTAGTAGAAATGTAGCAAGTGACCTACCTAGTTATGGGAAAAATTAATCTATGTTGTCTCTAATAATTGAACCATTACCTGTACTTATTTCAACAATGTTTAGAAATTTGCATTATTGGCCTCTTCTGTCCACATGTCTTTCTTATAACAAGCGTGTGTCTCAGAGACATATCAAGGTGCCTGGAGTACACAAGGTCCTGAACTCAGTAAGCTTTTATTATTTTGATGGGTGCCCCTTACTACTGATAAAGGTATTTATATTCCTTTGTTGATAATGATTCTTTATTTATCCTATTAGATTTTTTCCCATTCCTATGTTTTATCAAGATGATCAATTTTACCACAGTGTTGAAATAAATATTTGATACTTCGAAGGCCAAGTGCCAATAATATGTAAGAATTGTTATTGCTGATGTGGGGTCCTGCTGACATTCATGGCATTTTCAGGTTTCATATTACTTAACTTTCACATTTGTCTCTTAACGTTTGCTAGATTATGTTTCTACTTAAAAGTGTTACCCGATGTTCTTACATTTTAATCAAATTATTCTATTTATACTTCTTTATCCTTTAGATTTCACTTGGAGCAAGAGAATATTTCTGAGTCATTACTGTTCAATTAAAAATTTATTAAGGAATGGCCAGATAGCTCAGCAGACTAAGGCTCCTGCTTAGGCAAACACAAGGACCAGGGTTCAATCCGCAACATGCTGAGCCAACCCCACCCCAGGGATGCACTGAGATGGCAATTGAGACTGGGCATGGTGGCACACACCTGTAATCTCAGCACTTGGGAGTCTGGAAACAGGAGGATCTCTACAAGTCAGATCTGTGCAGTAAGACCCTGTAGACCAGTGGTTTTCAACCTTTCTAATGCCGTGACCCCGCAGTACAGTTCCTCATGTTGCGGTGACCTCAAACCAAAAAATAATTTTGGTGGCTACTTCACAACTGTAATTTTGCTACAGATATGATTCAGAATGTAATAAATAACATTTTCCAGTGGCTTTAGGCAACCCCCACCGGGGGCACGACCCACAGGTTGAGAACCACTGCCGTAGACCCTGCAGACCTTGCGTCAAGTGCATAAATATATGTCAGGGCCACAGTAGTAGCTCAGGGATCCAAGCAGCTGCCTAGGCAAGCACAAGGACCTTGGTTGAATCCCTCATACCATTTGCCATGCCAGTCTCATCTACAGGTACCAAGCTGGTCACCAAGACTGGGTGTGGTGACACATGACTGTAATCCCAGCACTAAAGAGGCTCACACAGGAGGATTAATATGAGTCCAAGCTGTGTACTGAAACCCAGTACTAAATACATAAAATTTAAAAAAATACATTAAACAGAATTAAAGCAGTGTGCAGGTAGGCTTTTCTTTGTTATGTCAGACCTTTTATTTATTCTTCAACATTGTATTCCACATTTTCATTTTGTCAAACTGTAATAAGAGAAGTCTATCTTTTCTCAATTTAATCATTCCTCCTTTATGTTTTTTTCACATTTATTCTCCTTTTCTGGTGCTATACATGTTTTCCAAACCCATCCTGGTTTTATCTTAATTTTCTGACTATATTTCATTCCTAGACACAAAACATTCAACGTATAAGTCTTACTGATATTTTTTACTATCAGAGTGTGTGATCATATTAGCGTATTAATAAAGTACATACTTTCTTCATGGTAAGAGTTTTTCTTCATTTAACTCTGATTTGTGGAACAAAATCTACTTTTCTGTTACTATAAGAAAAGCTCGAGCCAGGTGTGGTGGTACATGCCTGTAGTCCCAGCCCTTGGGAGGCTGAGGCAGGAGGATCAGTGTGAGTTCGAGACCAGCATGGGCCACAAAAGTGAGCTCAAGGCCAGCCTGAGCTGCATAGCGAGACCCTGTCTCAAAAAGACCAAAAAAACCCCAACAACAACAACAACAAAAACAAACAAACAAACAAACAAACAACAACAAAAGACAAAAAAAAAGAAAAGCTCTATGTTGGATTTCTGACATGCTTATAATTTGTATAGTTAACAAATCCAAAACCCAAGTTGATAATTTATGGTAACAAGTGATATTTGAATTTAAAAACAAAAAGACTTTGGAGAAAGTTCAAGAGAAATAGAAAGAGGATTTGGAAGAACGTATTTATAGCAGCTACTGAAAATAAAGTCTATACTTGGATGAGCGTGATGCCTTTCTTACATACCAGAGGTACATAAATCTAGCTGAGAGCAAAACAGTTATATACTGCAGAGCTTTATCAGGATCAAAGTTCTACATGCCCTATTTTATTAGTACACAGGCAAAGTCTGAAGTAGCCATGCTGACCATGCAAGAAGTTTCAGCTCCTGTTGCTTCAGTGCACTTCCAAACTTACTCCCTCTTCATGTCACAAGGTTGGCTTATGCACCAGATTATTGACTTCACAGTTATTACTACTTTCATGCATACATGAGTTTTAAATGAATTGATAAGCTGAGGGCATGAATGAGTAAATGGAACACCAAAATAGCTTCTCTTCTTCTTCTTCTTCTCCTTCTTCTTCTTCTTCTTCTTCTTCTTCTTCTTCTTCTTCTTCTTCTTCTTCTTCTTCTTCTTCTTCTTCTTCTTCTTCTTCTTCTTCTTCTTCTTCTTCTTCTTCTTTTGCTGAACCTCATGGTAAATGTTAAGTTTAAGCATGTATTTGCCAGTTTCAGGACATGTTGGAAAATATAACCCTATTTCATGGGCACATGTTTTTATATTATAGAAAATATAATAAATCAATTTAAAAAGTTTCAAATATAACAGATATTTTGAGGTGGTGTTTTGGGAGCTCCTTTACTTATTTTTTTCTGCATTTAGTACACAATCTACAAAGTCTGCAGGGTCTCTCTACATGGATTGGACTCATAGTGATCCTCCTGTTTTCGGCCTCCCAAGTGCGGGGATTACAGGCGCATGCTACCATGGCCAGTCTCAATCACCATCTCAGTGCACCCTGTGGGCAGGGCCAACATGTATGCTGGGGATCAAACCCCGGCTGCTGTGCTCTGCTTATGCAAGCACTTTAGTCCGCTGAGCTATCAGGCTGGGCCGGGGTGCTCCTTTAAAAGAGGAAAGAATGAAAGAAAGTAGGAAAGAGAGAGTTAGAGAAAGGGATTGATAAGGAAGTATTTATGCTTGCTCACCATCAGTCAAAAGCTTCAATGGCCCTGAACAAAAGTTTTATGTGACCAAACGCTTGAAGTTATTCAGCCACACGTCTGGTAAAGCAGTGACGTGTACAAGACAGAAAATGAAAAACTGTCAAGATCAAAAGGCCTGTGCCAGTTCGTTGGCCCCTATGGCTGAAGCCGCATATCCTGGTTGTCAGAGTTTCATCTCTGCGTGCTGCCTTCGCTCCACACGTCCTCACCCCCACTCTCTTCCCGTGCATCCCACATCAATACCTAAAGAAAGTACCTAATATTTCTTTTTTATATCATATTTCTACTTCCTATTAAACTCTTCGTTTCTTAAAAAAATTCAAAGATTAAAGAAAGGCAGCTGGAAAGCAGTTCCCACCTTTACTGCTCATAAGAATGATTTTGAAGATTGGGTTGAAAATAGAACCCATCACCAGAGAAGATCCCACTAGACACAAATGACAGACCCCAAGCCCACAGGGCCAAGAGAAGTCAGAATCCTGTGCTCTTTGGGCAGGCCAGTCACCAGGAATGGAAAGGTATCAGCCTGACAATAAAAAGTTTATTCTTTTCCAAATTATTAACTAACTCACTCTTTTTTGCCTAGAAAAAGTGAATAAGGGCCGGTGGTATAGCTCAGAGGATTTAACGCTTGCTTACAGGAAGCACAGGGGCCAGGGCTCGGTTCCTGGCCCCTCGTGCCACGGCGGCCCCACTCTAGAGCACGCTGAGCTGGCAATACTGGGCGTGGTGGCATGCATCTGTAATCCCAGAGCTTGGGAGGTACAAACAGGAGGATCACTATGATTCAGTAGTGAGACCCTAAAAAAAAAAAAAAAAAAATTGAATAAAACAAAACGGACAAAGGCAATTTCAGAATAATGTTCCTCATGAAAGTGAGAATTAAACATGATGCATCCCCTAGAGATGAGAGTCTATTATATTTGAAATGTCAACTGTCTTGACGTGGTTTGTCCTATATTTTAAAAAAGTTTCCAGAAGCAGAGACCCTTTCTTTAATGGAAAACTATGCTATAGTTAAGCAAAAGAGCACCAGGAACAAAGTCCGTGAACTCAGTTCTTGAACTGATTGTGTGAACTTTGACAGCTGTGATTGGGTTACTTTAGGTTATCATGAACGTTAAATAAGTTAGCCTATGTCAAATGTAAACTGATAACAATTATGCATTTTATCTTAGTCTGGTTTATTTGTTTTCACTCAGTGTGCTAAGATTTAATTCGGTTAATTTTTTAAGAAACCAATGGCCATTTCTTTCTATTAAAATTAATAAAAGAAGAAACCTTTTTACTGGTACTGTTTTATCATCAAATATTTCTTTATTTGCTTTTTATGTATTTCTATTTATCTTTTCAAATGTTATGTCAAATTATTGTGTCAATAATATTGAATCATTGAACTTTTTAAAATATATGTGTTTGGGTTTTTAATTTCCATAAAAATTATTATTCAGAGTCATTGTTAATTTTTTTATGTATTTAATTGCTATTTAGTTTTAAGTATGTAAGGGCCTGTGGCTTATCTCAGTCACTTAAGTTCCTGCTCAGGCAAAGGCAGTCAGTAGCAGGGGTCTGGGGTTCTATCCCCAGGCCACCCTTAAGCAGCCTGAGCCAGCTAAAAAAAAAAGTTCTTAATTTTTGGTATGCTCCAATTTCTTCCATGCTCTTTTGATTTCTGAGTTTCTTAGAAATATGCAAAGTGTATGGAATTGCTTTTCCCTTTTGTCTGTCACTCTCTTTAACTCACTTCAAATTTTATCACTGACCTTAGAAATAAATATGATATTCTTATTTTATTCTCTATATTGTACTCTGAAAGGTCGAATATTCAGTTTTTAAAAATTTTTAGTGCAGGTACTTACCTGTCACTACAAAATATCCTTAATAAAATTTATGAGTTATTCCTTAGCCACACAAAATTTTTACTTCTTAAGTATGAATAAATAAAATTATGCTAATTATACCACATTTTAACCAAATAGAATTAGATTTTCCAGACAAAGGCATATGGTCTAAAAATGCAGAATGTCTTAGTAACATATCTAAAGAAAGACTTTAGATTGCTTTTTCTAGCATCTGTTTTAGGGAAAACAAAAGAAAACATTTCTTATCCCTAGATAACAGTATTATCTCAAGGTGTCCATAAATTTTGATTCCCCTCCTTAGATATTTGTATTAAAATGATTAACAAAGCCAAGATATTTACTGACTAATGATTATAAGAATTATCTAAATATGTTCATATTAATATGTGAAACCAAAAGGTACAGAAAGACATAAATTCCCTCTTAGAGTCAAATGGATATTATATCCATTGTATATACATATGACATGAAAATAGGAAATTACTTTCATTGTTGATAATACTATAATTAAAGAAATAATTTGATTCTAAAAATTTTTAACATGTTATTTCCATTTTATAGAAAAAAGATAAAATTCATCTTCATGAAAGTAGAACAAAGAGAAGAAAAGTACCTTTAAAATCACTATTGATGAATACTGCTGAAATATATTACTTAGTTAATTTTAATAATTTATCTTTTAAGGTATGCTTTAACTCTAGGAGAATATAATATGTATTAATAAAACCACAGGGAAAATATTTAAGCATTCTTTCTAATATTATTTCAAGTATGATTTTTACTTAAAAGGACCCCTGGTGCTTGCATATTTATGAGATTGCCTGTATATGGCACAACCTTATTTTGTCATGAGGTGATACTGAATTCTTGTATTAGAACAACAATAGAATGGAATGCATAATCTAGTGTAGACAATAGAATTGCTTTGAAAGTCAATCTGCAAGCCCATGCATGGAGTCTGCACAAATGTTGGCAGGACACTTACTTCTTTGCTCTAAGACTCTGAAGTTTTCACTGAATTTAGTAACTGGCCCCATTATGCCTTTCTCCAGAACTGAAGTTGACTCCTTTTCATATTTGCTTATGAAGGTTCTCAGCTTTTCAGAGAACTATGTCTACTTAATTTTCAGTCTTTTTATGTGCTACATTTTAGAAACCATCTAAAATACTTTCCTTGTTCTCCCCAAAAAAGACCCTTTTGTAAAATTATCAAAGGCACCATCTGTCATGTAATAATTTTATCCACAATGATGTTTTTGCCATGAGCAAAAGGTGATGAGTGACTTGCTCACGTAGATCTACCCAAAGGCCCATCACCATCATTTATTCCCGTAATACCATCTTGGCTCTTGAGTAGTAAGCTGTGATCTGAATAAAGGGAAAGTAAAAGGCAGTCAATACTCATTCTTTTTTTACTTTTCTTATTCTTTATTTGATTATATTATTTTCTACTTTTACTTTTTTTTATTACTTTCTGTTTTCCTCCCAATATAGTTTATTGAGATTAACAGAATTCTGCCTTGTCCCTTTACATCCCTCCTACTTTTATATGTATCTCTTCACATTACTTGTTTATCCTGGGTCTTATTCATTCTCAATTTTTCTTTTTTTTTTTCCTCTTTCTCTCTCCGTTTTTCACTTGTCTCAGTTTAACTTTTCCTCTAATATTTATATCAGTGAGAATTCTTTCCTGTCGACATTTCTCACTATCAATTTTTTATCTTTTATGACTTTTAATAGGAAATAACAATGCAATAGTTTCAAAGCACATTGGTAGTGCATTCCCAATAATTGATACAATGCATATTGTTATCCTCGTAGTAGTCACTTACAGCACAGGATGCAGACATGACAATTTTTCTAATCATTATTAATATAAAAATTTCTTCTCATTGGATTAAGAGAAAGTAGTTTAATACATCGCCCAATATTCCATAATTGTAGTGGGTTATTGGCAGAGCTGGCAATGTCAGAAGCTGTTGATTTAAGCCTTCTACAGCTCAACATACTAATTCAGGTTTACTTTTTATGCTTCATGGTTAAACTTTTCTGATGGGTGGTTAAGGCCAAGTTAAAGTAAGACCTGCATAACAGAGCATGTACCTTTTGTATCTCCCCAGGTCAGTCAAATCCCATCAATACTCATTCTTTTCTTGTAGGTTTTTAAAGATGTCTAGCTACAGTTGAGCTTGTGGCATTAAAGTTCTTAGCTGTTTTAGATCAATGGGAAAATGTCACCCTAAAACTTATTTATTTTTTTTTTTTTGGTTTTCTTGCTTAATTTTATGTATTTTTTCATATTATTTTTATTTTAAAGGCTAAAAAATAGCAGAAACAAAAATATAAAAAACAGTAACAAGTAAGTGTACATATAGTATAGAATTTCAAAACCAGAAAAATTTAACCATTGGTATATTACATATTTTCATCGTTGGATCAGTTTAGACTAATAGATATAGGTATATAAGATTGATCAAACAATTAAACATTAACACTTTCGATAAACATTAATTTTCTTTCTTTCTTTCTTCTTTTTTTTTTTTTTGACAATTGACACCCTGCATATTGTCCTCACAATAGTAATACAGAGCACAGGGTGTGTGCATGACACACCTTCCAATTGATATTGGTAAGGAAAGAAAAAAAATTCTTCCCTTTGAACTAAGCTGAGCTAAAATTTATCTAAGCTACAATTACAATCAAGATGCTTTAGTATGAGCATTAAGAGAGCATGCAAACAAATTCAGAAAAATATTATTGTTTTTTTTTTTTTTTTTTCATATGTGAAGGTTGCTAGTACTGCTAATACTGATGGGACTAGTGTCATTGGAAATCTAGTTCTTCTCTGTGGACATTAATTCAAAGAAATTTGCCTAAAATTTGAGACAGAGAGGGCTGAAGTCTGCCCTGCGGTTCTGATTATTATGAAAGGACTTTCTGACCTTGCCAGAGAAGGAATGGTCGGGGAAGTGTTCAAGCACAAAGTCTTTGGAGACAGACATGCGGGTTAAAATTCTAGCTCCACTGCCACTCAAGAGGGTCCCTAAAGTCTTAGCATTTTCTTTTTTTTACATTTTGTACTTATAAGACTGAGATGTGAAAACAAGAGAGATTTGACATTAATTTCTTAATGCAGAGTAAGTGCTCAAGGAATATTAACCCTTTCTGTGTTGGCATTCATTATTTCGACAGCTGTGAGACAGTATGCCAAGATGGATATTTCCTACTTACTTTTATTTTCTTCCTGACAGGATAATTGTAGAATCAAGATGAAAATATAAAATATGCACCAGGCAACCTCGTGAGCATATGTTATACCAGCTCACAGATGCAAAGAGTATTCAACTGGTACAAATTTTGAAGCATTACATAATCAGAATGTGCTAACAAAACCAGCAATTGCTGGTTTATTTATTTTTTTCCTTTTTGTTTGTTTTTCTAATTCCCTTTTTCTTTTATTTAGTTTCCTAGGCTCATTTTGTTTTAATTTTGACAAACTCATTGCGTTTAAACCTAAATCACTGAAAGCTTGATTTTAAGTCTTATTTCCCATATTGCTGGCTGTGAGCAGTTAAATTTTCTTCCTTTCCTAAGTTTTATTCTGCTTGTCAAATTTCAACTCAAGTGTTCTCTCATGTCTGTACCTAGTTTTAGGTACAGGAGATGTTGTATGTTCCTCTAAAACAAAATAGGCTGGCCAAGGAGCTCACCAGATTAAAGCATCTGCCTACGCAGACACAGGGGCTAGGGTTCAGTCCCTGGCATGCTGTGCCATCCCTGCTCCCAGGATGCACTGAGATGGGAATTGAAACTGGGCATGGTGGTTCATACCTACAATGCCAGCACTTGGAAGGCTGAAAACGGGAGGGTCACTGCAAGTCCAATCTTGTAGTGAGACCCAGATGTACTAAATACATTTAAATAAAAATAAATAAATAAAACAAAATAGTAATATGCATCGGAAATGTTCTTATTCGTATTCTCATCAAGTCGCATTGAAGTGCATTATGATCTATATTTGCATTAATTAGTAACGGCGCTGTTGCAAAGACAAATTAAACATTGTCTGAAGGCACAAAGATAAGTAAACTGAACGAGAATGCATTTATATTTCAAAGATCCATGATGTTTACCTTATTTTTGTTTAGAAGAAACTAAAGCTAATGCCCTTAAATAAATTGGTTATTATTAAGGTTCACCATGTGTTAGGGAAATTTGAAAATATATTAGTGATTTCTCTACTTACTAACAATGTTGTTTGCAGCTTTGTTTACTAGAAAGATACTATTTCATTTTTTTTTTTTTCTTTTTGCAGCATCAGGGATTGCACTCAGGACCTTATGCTTGCCAGGCAGGCATGCAAATTGCTATTTCAAAACAGCTCATCTCCTGCACTGTTTATCATTTTTCCTCCTTAATTCTAAAGAATTTGAAAATATATTCTGTTGCTTGACTTAAACCTCTCTCCCACTTTTCCTTTCAGAGACCTGATTTGTTTTCCAGTTTGATGTTCTTCATCACTGATTACTATTTGCAATTTGTAAAGGTGATTTTTAATGCTAAAATATGGCCTCATGTCCCCAAACTAAATCATCTTGTGTTTTACTCTGCCAGTCATCTTTAGTGGCCACTCTGCCTTCCAATAGCTAATCAAGTGTCTAAGAAAGGTTTCTAATGAATATGTAATGAGCAAGAGTAAAACCACAAGCATGTTAAAAACTTCCGTACAGATGACACACCCCACAAAATCAAACTTAGGTATTGGGGTGGTTCATGAACAAGTAAAGCTCACTGTTTAACCACTTCTTTGTTTTAAATGTTTGACTGACCATACTAAATTTTATTTATGGCAGCTTGCGATATATATGAAGCTTTTGAAAAAACAACTTCATTGGCAAGGATGAGTCTTGAATCAAACAGTTCTGGAGCTTCCCAATTGCTCTGTAAGGCAAAAAGTCAAGAGAAGACTTAAGACTTTTCCTTAGGTTACTAAGTGGGATATTATGGCAGCCCTAGGTGTTTCCTGTTGTATATTAACTCATACCATAGTGAGAACATAAAACAGTGATAAAGTTTCTGCTCTGATCACATAGCATTTAGGTTAACTTTATTTCAATATTTCTAATGTATCATTTATAGCTAAATATTTCCATTGATTTCAGAGTTTGCACATACTTTAGTAAATTATCAGACTTGAAAACACAATCATATTGTTGAGTAAGGTGCTTGCAGACACATGCTTGAGGTTCCTCCCTTGGTGCATGACTAAATCCCACTCACTCAGTGAGTTCTTGGTACCAAATGGCATCCTGTCATTATGACTCATCCATTCATTACAATTCAAGAAAGCATGGAGAAAAGAAAACATGGAAAATAGAACCTTGAGAGACTGACTGATGATGGGAAGTAGTTTTCTTTTTACTGGATAATATGAGAAAGAAAGAAAGAAAGAAAGAAAGAAAGAAAGAAAGAAAGAAAGAAAGAAAGAAAGAAAGGGAAGGAAGAAGGAAAGGGGAAGGGGGGAAGTAGAGAAGGAGAAGGAAGGAAGGAAGGAAGGAAGGAAGGAAGGAAGGAAGGAAAGACATTGTACTTACTGTTGAAAAAAATGAGTTTCTTTAACTTAGTAATTGGAAAAATACCTATGAATATATCAATGAAATATAAGAAACCAAAAAAGTGGTGGTTGATTTTAGAAATTTACAAGAGAAATAAAATCAAAACTAATACAGGGCAGAAGAGGAAGTGGTGATTTATCACCTCTGATAGGACAAAAGATTCTGTCATGTACCTGAGTGGGCATGCTGTGAGGCTGGTACAAGGTATGGGAGTGACTTACTCATGTAGTATAGAGCAGGCACACTGAGCCTCTGACAATGCAAGCATTCATGCGTGCAGTAAAATTTCAGAGAAAACTTAGGTTAATATATGGCTTGAGGGGCTGGGGAGATAGCTCCGAGGCACAAGTGCCTGCTGGACAAGTGCAAGGTCGTGAGTTCGAACCCTGGTCCCACAAAAAAAATAAATAAATAAAAATAATATATATATATATATATATATATATATATATATATATATGGCTTGAATAGAACAATGAAGGGTCCAAGTTCTAAACACCAACCGCAGCATAGGAAAGTAGGCAGTGGTTAAGACCAGAGTTAGCAAAATTTAAAGACTAAAGTCACCTAAGAATTCTCAAAATCCATATGTGATTCCTGTAAGTATCATAATTGTCATAAGGGCCCCACGATAGCTCAGTGGACTAAGCACCTGCATTGGCATGAGCAGGGGCCAGGGCTTGATCCCTGATCCTGAATGCCATTTCTGCCCCACCTGCTGGGCTTGCTGAGCTAGCAACAGAGGCCTGGCCTGGTTACAGATGCCTGTAATCCCAGCACTGGGAGGCTGAAACCTGGAGGATCACTATGAGTCTGGAGCTGAGTAGTGAGACTCTGTACCAAATACATAAAATAAAAAACAACAACAAATAATTGTCAGAGTGTGCAGTATTTTCCCCATTAAAATTTAAATCTAATCGTGATAGAAGCAAATAATAATAGTACAATAAATAGTTGTAATAAGTTATTTTGACGTATGAATCTAAATTTAGAGAAAATATTGCTAACACTAGAAATGAGCATTGTATTATCCTTTAAATAGACTCAGTAATAAGTATTAATGAAAGTAATGGATTATCATTTAGTCTGACAATAGCTTAAAGTATAGTAATGAATTTAGTAAAGTTCTCTAAATATCTATATCCATAACTATATCAATATCCATATCTATATTGAGAGAGGGACAGTTTAGAACAACAGGTTGCCTTAGAGAAAGAGCTTAAAAATAGACAGCTAACTTAGATTAACAGTTTTGTAGAAAATGTAATAGTTATTTTCAAGATAAATCCTACAAATCGAATCTTTCAAATTAGATTTAACTTTTGAATTTTCATGTATGCATATTTAAAAGCTCCATGATAATATAAGTCTATGCATTGATACAGAGACAACTAAATGCCACTGTGAAGAAAAATTACTCTTACATTTCATATACTATGTGAATATAAATTTTATCTTCCATTTAAAATATATTTTATGAAAAATCAAATGTATTAGCAGAGATTGAAGTAGTTTCTATCCTTCAACTCTTATGTGTTAATTAGGAAATGACTTTAGTCACTCTTGGCTACATTCTCAATATTAAATAACTATAGATCTCCTGTCAACTACATCATAGGTTATAAATTATTTACAGGAATCAAAGATTCTCTTAACAATTATCTCATGATGCCATCTAGACAGCCTACATATTTTAACTGAAACGTGGCAATAATTATCCCTAGGCATATTTGCCTTTTTTAATTTTGAAAGAAGTTTTCAGTACATTATATTAATTACAGTATATTTTACAAACCATCACTCATACTTTCTCTTGTTTTACCATGAAACATTTTCTTTTTTAGTAATTTATTTTATTCTTTTTCTGTGGCCAGCTCAGCCTGTGTTAGGGTGGGGATGGTGTGGCATGTGGTGCTGAGATCAAACCACAGTCTGTGCACTTATCTAAATAGGAGCTTAGGTTCCCGCGACTAACTTCCTGTTCCAGCCCAGACCCAAATCGCACCGCTGGGAGCTGAACCTGCGAGCCCACCGCGGGTAAGCTCCCTGCGCCCCTCTGGCTCGCCTCTGCGTTCCCGCGACTAACTTCCTGTTCCAGCCCAGACCCAAATCACACCGCTGGGAGCTGAGCCCGCGCGCCGGCTGGGTCAGGAT
>PVJA010044129.1:0-16343 GCA_004027025.1 Myocastor coypus | reverse complement strand
TGAGAAGAGGGACTTTATGAAAAAATGACTATAGTTTTTTCAAATTTGATGAAATGCATGAATATAAATATCCAGGAAGCTAGAGAACTCCAAGTGGATGATACAAATGGGTTTTCACTGAAACCCACTGTCATCCAGCTGGACACACGCAAAACTAAAGGAGAAAACCCCAAAAGCTGCAGGAGTGGATGAATGACACATGGCAATATTGTCAGCAGGTGATCTAAGGCTGTGGAGAGCTCAGCAGTGTGAGCGCCTGCCTGGCGAGTGCAAGGCCCAGAGTTCCATCCCTGGTACAAAGAAACACAAATGAACAAAAAGCTCTAGATAATCTAACTTGAACTTTAGAGGTAAAAAAAAGTTATGAACTAACATACACAATGGGCTGATTTTGTTTGTTTGTTTGTTTGTTTTTAAATGGTAACCAAGAATCCTGAATCTGACCACCCTATCTCTCAAAAAAGGACAGCTGGCATAGAGACCCTTGCTTATGATACAGGGAGGATGAGGCAGAAGGATCACAAGTTCAAACCCAGGCCTGATAACTTAGCAACTTAGTGAAACCCTGCCTTCATATTTTATATGAAAAATAAAAACGATCAAGAGACATAGCTCAGTGTGAAGGTTCAATCCTTAACACCAAAATTTAAAAAAAAAAAAAAAAAGGGAAGGGCAGTAAGACACTCCCAGATGACCAAAAGCTGAGAGAGGGCTTGATTACAGTGAACCTGCCCCACCCAGATGAGAGGAAAGGGGTTCACTAAAGTCAGGATTATAGTTCACTAAACGATGACTTAAAGTCATATGAATAAATAACTCCTTTATTTGAAGATCATAGGCAATTCTAAAACTGTACTGTAGTAACTGTAGTGTTACTGTACTTTTGGTTTGTAATGTCACTTTTTATATGATTTCAATGACTAATGGGGGCCTGGGAGATAGCTCAGAAAATGTGCCTGACTGGCAGGCACAAGGTATTGTTTGATCCCTGGTATAAATAAATAAATAAATAAATGACTAATGGATTAGAAACAACTATTCTGGGCAGGGGATCTAGCACAGTACCTGCTTTGAAAGTGTAAGGTTCTGAGTTTGATTCCCAGTACCGAACAAACACTAATTATTCTATTTTTTACAGATTAAGGATGCAACTTCTTTTTATCTTTTTTTTCTCTTCTTTCTCTTCTCTCCTCTTCTTTCTTCTCTTCTCCTCTCCTCTCCTTTTCCCTTCTCCTTCTCCTCTTTCTCCTCTTCCTCCCCTTCCTCTGCCTCCTCCTTTCTTCTCCTTCCTCTCTTTCTCTCTCTCTGTCTCTGTCTCTCTGTCTCTGTCTGTCTCTCTCTCAGTCTCTCTGTCTCTGTCTCTGTCTCTGTCTCTGTCTCTGTCTCTCTCTCTCTCTCTCTCTCAAGTCTCATCAAGTAGCTCAAGTCTGCTGGCTGTGAGTTCACTGTGTAGGCCAGGCTGGCCTCAAACTCACTGATCTTCATGCCTCAGCCTCTTGGGTGCTGGGATTATAAGTGTGTGCCACCAGAGGCAGCAAGGGTGCAATTTCTGAAAGAGATGGGGAAGAGCTATATGGGAGCAAAGTATGATGTTGAATTTAAACTGATATAGGGCTGGGGAGATATCTCAACAGCTTAAGCACCTGCCTGGCAAGTGCAAGGTCCTGAGTTCAATCTCCAGGACCAAAACAGAAATAAATAAATAAATAAATAAATAAATAAATAAATAAATAAATAAATATTCAGGGAGACCACCCACTCAGTACCCCCCTCTTTTCCCTCTCTCAGAAGCTTTCTTTCCCCAAATAAATCTGTTCTGCTCATAAAAATTCAAGTTCTAATAGTTATAATTTTAGGCTGAAACTCTAAATAGTTCTAATAATAAAACAAAAAAATAAAAGTCCTGAATAATAAGTAGTCTTCATTGTAACCATGAAGAAAATAAATATAAAATATATCCAAAAAGAAATGAAAGAAAGTTAAAGCATTTCTCTACAAAAAATTAATAAAAATAAAAAGTAATACTGGATAACATGCTCCAACAAGATGTTGTCTATAAAGGACTCACATTTATTTATTTATTTATTTGTTTATTTATTTATTTATTTATTTAATGTGGGACTGGAGTTTGAACTCATGACCTTGCATTTGCCAGTCAGGCACTTGTGCCGCGGAGATATCTCCCTGGTCCCAAGACTCACTTTAGATCCCATGACTCAAACAAGTTAAAATGGAATGGGAAGGAATATGCTTTTATTTTTTCTTCTTGAGACCGGCTCTCAATATGCAATTGAGGCTGGCCTTGAGCTCACTGTGTAGCCCAGGCTGGCCCCGAACTTGTGGCAATCCTCCTGGCTCAGCCTCTTGAGTGCTGGTATTAGAGGCACGTACCATCAAGCTTGGCTTGGAAAAGCATATTCTCTGTAAACAGTAATCAAAGGAGAACAAAGGTTGTCTTGCTAATAGCAAATAAAATAATAGACTTTAAATTAAAAAAAAGATTACAAAGGACAATGTAGGACATATGAGTAACTTCAACACTCCTAGTAACAGACCTTCAGAATATATATAAAACAAAATTGGACAGAATTGGAGGAAGAAATCAACATCCTATTATAGGAGCTGGAGATTTCAATTACCCCTTTCATTAATAAAACAAGGAACAAGAGGAAAAGTAAGGAAATAGACCAGTACAGCAATTAGATCTAATAGGTATGTGCAGGGCATTCTATATGACAAAAACAGCATACATATTCTTCACAAGTGGGATGTGCTTTCGTGTAGACCAGAGTGTGGTCTATATGAGAACACAAATCAAGTCCTTTTTCCTCAAAGGTTTAAATATTTATTGTTTCCTTACAGCCCCAGCTGGGTCATCCCCCAGGGTCTACTTTTGGAGCTGCATGTGACTTCATGGCCAGTCTTCATTTGGAGCAGGATGATTCTGCTTTTCTCTGCACCCAAGAATCGCTTGATTCTGAATATCTTGTGAGAAGGCATGGTTGGACTCGAAAGCAAGAGCACACACACGAGGGCAGACAGAAGCAGAAGAGACCAGCCAGGTCTTGACAGACTTCTGCAAGGTTGAAATCATCCAAAATATCTTCTTCAGTCACATAAGGGTGAAACTACAAATTATTAACAGAAGAAACATTTGAAAGATTTAAAACTTGTAGCAACACACAAACAAGTCATAGGCCAAAGAAGAAAGTATAATGGAAATTTTAAAAATCAATGAATTAATGAATTAATTGGTACAGGGTCTCACTTCACAGCTTGGACTTGCAGCAATACTCCTCTCTCAGCCTCTCCAGTTCTGAGATTACAGGTGTGTACCACCACACCCAGTTTTGGTGGCCAGTATAACATATGGTACTGGGGCTTGAACCTGGGTCCTTGTGCCTGCCAAGCAGGCACTTAGACTGCTGAACTATCTCCACAGTCCTATTATGAAAATTTTTAAACAATTTAAGAATCAACTAGTAATTAAAGAGAAAATTGATTAGCAGAAAATGAGATCAGGTAGCCACCACCTAGTTCATCTGTTACACTCACTCAGCCTTGACTAACTACAAACCAGAGATAACCTGACCCAGCTCAGTGTGATGCACCCAGCTGCATAGCCTGTACTTTTCCAGCCCCAAACTTTCCTACTAACTTGTCCCAAGGACCTGCTGTGCATAAATGCAGAATAAAGCTAGCCAATAAAAATTCCCCATGGGGGCCCAGCGGAATGGCTCAGTGGTCTAAAGCGCCTGCTTGGGAAAGCTTGGGTGGCTTCAGGGACCACGGTTTGATCCCCGGCACCACATGCTGCGATGAGTGAATAAAGAAGCAAAGGTTCTAAACAATAAATAAATAAATAAATAAATAAATAAATAAATAAATAAAATTAAAAAAAAATAAAAGAAATAAAAATTCCCCATGCTGGGCTGGGGAGATAGCTCCGTGGTACAAGTGCCTGCCTGGCAAGTGCAAGGTTGTGAGTTTGAACCCCGGTCCCGCAACAATAAAATAAAATAAAAATAAAAATAAATAAAAAAATTCCCATGCTTTAAGGCTTTGTATCTCCTGTTTGCCAAACCTATATAAACTAAGCTGGAAGCTGGCTCTGGGCTGATGGCTTCGGAGCGATCCCCCATCAGCCTGCCAGCATAATAAAATTGGTTGCCTGCCAACTCCTTGGTGTAGTTCATTTACCATTTGGCTTAGTACCAGTTCTACATTATTCTTCGTTCCCCAACCAGGAAAATGCCATGCTGACTAATTGGGTCACCAGGTGAGGCTGCTGCCACAGCAGGGGCTCACCCTCTGGCCTGCAGATCAGCAGGTGCACCCTCCAGTTCTTTTCTCTGACCACTCCTTACCAGCGTCTGTCAGAGCAGTCAGTCTTGGTTTCAGTTCCACTTAGATTTCACCCCAAGGACTGGGGCTGGAATGTTTTAGCCTCTGTGCACCGAGTATGAAGGTGTGGGCTGGTTGTGGACTGACAATGTAAGCAACAGGCTGTTCTACTTGTGCTCCACAGCACAAGACCACAGGGTCTCAGAGCTACAGAGCTTGAGTGGGCCTGAAACGGTATCCGTGGACATGTCTGACTGGGCATTCCCAGTGAGTTCTCTAGAGAGGGCATAATGGAGAGCTAAGCGACACTTCTTAGTCCAGATGATTCCAACATTGCCAAGAGGCTCGTGGCCTAGGAGGGCCATTTTGGTCTCTGTCTGAGAGAGGCACTTGCCCCTCGTCTGTTGTGTATTGGTCACAGGCACAGCACATGCACTGTTGGAAGCCAGTGTGGGTGCATGTCAAAGCAAGCCTACTGTCCTGCTCTGCATGCTAAGAAACTTTGGAAAGGCTTTCTCAAACAAGTACAGAGTAAAGAAGAAACCCCAATGACCCCATATGCCCTATGAGGTGGATGGGCTATGCCTATGTCCTGTTTGACTGACAGAGGAACCCTAAACGTGGAAGTCAATCACCAAGTTTGGGACTAAGTAACAGATTCCCAGCCAAACAATCAGCCTGATTAATTCCCATACGTTGATTCCTGGTTTGGACTACATCAGAACCCCCCACCTTGGCTCTGTGCCTGCACCTGTAGGAAAGAGATCCTGCTTAGTGATCAAAGCTAGCTTGCCTAGGCATAAAGTTCCAATTAAAGAAGCCCCTGGATGGGCCCGGCAGGATGGCTCAGTGGTCTAAAGCGCCTGCTTAGGAAAGCTGGGGCGGCTGCAGGGACCACGGTTCGATCCCTGGCACCACATGCTGTGCCAGCCCTGCCCTCAGGGCAGGCTGAGCCGGCCATGAAAATAAATAAACAAATGTTGTGAAACAAGAAAAAAAAAAAAAAGAAGCCCCTGGAGAAAAGAAAGCCTATCGTGTCCTTCCCACTGACCCAAAGATGACCTTCCTCCACTGTATGTGGAGGAAGGTCACTGATTGGCCTCCCAGAACAGGCCGCCACTTCAGCCATCCAGGCACCATTGGACAGCCCACAACTACAGGCTTCTGGCTCCACTGCTTCAATCCCAGCGCCACAGCCTGCCAGACCCCAGTCCAGTCAGCCATCACCTTGCTCATCCCATCTTCTGATACCTTTCCGTACTTATCCAGGGAGCCCACTGGGTTCAAAACAACAACTTTCTATATATTACCAACCTTTCTCCTCCACTGACCTTCCCAACTGCAAACACCACTCCCTTGCCTGTCCTAAAAAGCCTCAAGCTCTGACAACCTCCTTGCCTCCATCTTCCAGACTCATCTCCCTACTTGGAATGACTGCCAGCAATTGCTCTCTCTCTCATATGTATTTGGTATGGGTTAACAGGGTCTACAACAGTGGTTCTCAACCTGTGAGTCGAGACCCTGGCGGGGGGTGAATGACCAAAACACAGGGGTTGCCTAAGGCCATTCTGAATCATAACTGTAGCAAAATTACAGTTTTGAAGTAGCCACCAAAATTATTTTTTGGTTTGGGGTCACTGCAACATGAGTAACTGTACTGCGAGGTCACAGCATTAGAAAGACTGGTCTACAGGGTCTCACTATATAGATCGGACTCATACTGATTCTCCTGTTTTGAGCCTTCCAAGCGCTGGGATTACAGGCGTGTGCCACCACACCCAATCTCAGTTGCCATCTGAGTGCACCCCAGGGGTGGGATTGGCATGGCTTGCCAGGGATCTGACCCCTAGTCACTGTGCTCTACCTAAACAGGTGCTTTAGTCCACTCAGCTATCTAACCAGCCCATGCTCTTTACCCTCTAAGCACCAAAGAACACCTTAAATTGTAGAAGGGGCCCCAGCATAGTTGTGATCTTCTGGCTTAGATGTTTACTCAGCTTCCATCAACCAGGCCAAACTGGGACTTTAACATCACAGGAAACAATAAGGCTCTCAACTAGTACCTATGTGCTCTCCTGGCCAAGAGCAAAATAAAAAAGCAATAAACATGTCAAAGATATCAGAAGTGACTAGGGGGACCACTGAAAGTCTGGCCAAAGTCTATGAGAGATTGTTCAAAGCCTACTGAACTTAGTCCCCAGAGGCCCCAGAGAACCAAAGATGGTGAATTCAGTCTTTATAATTGAGTCTGGCCCAGACATTCAGAAGATTCAGAAAGTTGACAGATCTGCAGGCATAAATGACACCCAACTCCTATAGACCACTCAAAGGGTCTTTAAAAATTCTACAAAGGAAAGAAAAAAGAAAGACAGAACATCTGAGGAGTCAGCCGGCCTTATGGCTAGCTATGATGATACAGGAGAATGAAATTCCCAACCTGCAAGCTACCTGGGCCGAGTTTGTGGTTCTCTAAACCAACAAATGAGTTTTAGGAACACCAGAGGTTAAGAATGTATTAGGGGCCAGGGAGATAGCTCTGTGGCACAAGTGCCTGTCTGGCAAGTGTAAGGTCATGAATTCAAACCCTGATCCCACAAAAAAAAAAAAAAAAAGAAAGAAAGAACAGAATGTATTTATTGGGGGAAAGAAAGCTCCTGTCTGAGAGAAGGACAAAGGGGACCAGGACTAGAGTGGGTTGTAGGGAAAGCAGCCTTTTCCATTTTTGTTTTTAATAGGGCAAGTGCCTGCCTGGCAAGTGCATGGTCATGAGTTTGAACCCTGGTCTCGCAAAAAACAACAACAACAAAATAGCATGAGAACCAGGTGGGCATGAGGTGGGACAAAACTAGGGTCAACCAATAAAATTACAAGCACAATTGCTCAGGTAAAATTAATTAAAACCAGTACTAAGTAGGGAAGCAAGTCACATAGCAAGTGGACAAGAATATGGAACAGGGGCTTATCCTGTAGGTTGGATTAGTGACTCTTTCTGGCTTGCTCAAGTGAGAGACCTATTTAGAATCAATCCTGGACATTTATCTTTAGGGAATGTCTTAGTTATGTTTTACTCATTGCTGGGACAAATACCCAACACTCAAAATGAAGGAAGGAAAGGTTTATTGAGCTCACAGTTACTGGAGGTTTCAGTCCATGTTCAGCTGGCTCCAAGGCAGAGTGGAACAGGGCAGAGTTCCAGTTCATGGTGGCATAAGAGCCATAACTGTGACAGAGGCAACCCACCAACCAAGGTAGCAGAGAGCAACAGCACTAGTCTGTCTCTCTGTCTCCTTATAGTACATTCGGGCTCTTTGTCTCACCCTATCCGCTTTAGGCTATACCCATAATCCCAGAAGTACTTTAATCACATTATCCCAGGGATCATGGATCAAGTCTCAAACTCTAGATCAGTACTAAGTCACATAATCCCAGTGGATCATGGATCAAGTCTCAATCTATAGAAGTCCCTGCCCCATGACTGCATGAGGCTTTGGGGGGACAACTAGGCAAACCATAACAGGGAGGTATGCATTTGTTTGATCTTTTGTCTTGAGGTTTGGCCCATAAGGAGACTCTGTCTCATAGTTGGGAGGTACCTGTCCTTCCACAATGGCTGTGTCTAAGGGCCCGGCCCTGTCTGACAGCCTCTAGTGTAACAGTTGTAACTCAGCTGTCTATCATGATAACACAATGCCAAGAGACTTAGGCCCAGAGCTGCATGTCCAGATTGGACAGCAAATCTAGGGTTGTCTTTTCATTTCAAAGTGAATAAAGAAGCCGGGTGCGGTGGTGTACGCCTGTAATCCCAGCACTTGGGAGGCTGAGGCAGGAGGATCAGTGTGAGTTCGAGACCAGTCTGGGCTACAAAAGTGAGCTCAAGGCCAGCCTGAACTGCATAGTGAGACCCTGTCTCAAAAAGACCAAAAAAAAAAAAAAGTGAATAAAGAAACAAGACAGAAGCTGGGCGTGGTGGCTCACACTTGTAATCCCAGCACTCGGGAGGCTGAGGCAGGAGGATTGGTGCGAGTTCGAGACCAGCCTGGGCTACAAAAGTGAGCTCAAGGCCAGCCTCAACTGCATAGCAAGACCCTGTCTCAAAAAGACAAAAAAAAGAAATAAGACAGAGTGCAAGCTCTCCTGGGTTCAGGAGCCCCAAGGCCCTCACTTACCTAGCACCCACCAACTTGGCACCACCTGCAGGTGGAGGAAAGCTGAGGCAGCTCCACACGTGGGGTGAATGGTCATATGCTGTGGAGAATAAGGAAGGTTATTAGGAGAAATCACATCGCAAATTTTATTTTATTTCTGTTTTTGTTTGTTTGTTTGTTTTTTGTGGAACTGGGGATTGAACTCAGGCCCTTGTGCTTGCCAGGCAAACACTCATTCTACTGAGCTATCTCCCCAGCCCTACATTACAAACTAATTGGTAAATACCCTTTTGGTTCTAAGTTTGAATTGATATGCATAAAACATTTCTTATACATCATAAAGTTTGAATTTGCAGAGTTAACTTATTGCTCTTTCTCTACTCTGTTGTTTTAAAATTAAAAAAAACAAACAGATTCAGGTTTACTCACGAGATCTATTGGAAATTGGTCAACTTTGCTACCTAAAGGGAAAAAATTTACATTTTTAATTTGACTGGCTATAGTCCAGTTTGCTGTAGAAAGTTACACTTGGGCCCTGGCAGGATGGCTCAGTGGTCTAAAGCACCTGCTTAGGAAAGATTAGGCAGCTGCAGGGACTGTAGTTCGATCCTCGGCACCACATGCTGCACCAGCCCTGCCCTCAGGGCAGGCTGAGCCAGCCATAAAAATGAGTAAATAAGCAAACAAAAGTTCTGAGACAAGAAAAAATAAAATAAAATTAAATTTAAAAATTCAAAAAAAAAAAAATAAAGAAAGTTACACTAAGTGGGAGAGCTGGAGATACAGCTCAATGGCATAAGTGCCTGCTAGGCAAGCACAAGGGCCTGGGTTTGATCCCTGGTACTATTGTAGGCAGCTGAATTAGATGGAAATGTTATAGGTGGTCAGACAGGGCCAGGCACTCAAGGAGACAACTGTGAGAGACAGATGCTCCTGCTGTGAGCCAGATCTAAAGACCAAAGATCGAACAAATGCTGACCTCCCTAAAGATAAGCATCTGAATTGATCATCAGCTTGAGGAAAGCCAGGAAGTCACGACCACTACAGGCTGACTACCAGATAAAGTCCTGTTCTGTGTTCATGCCTGCTTGCTACGTGACTCACTTCCCCATTTAAATCTGGGTTCAGCCGGGCGTGGTGGCGCACGCCTGTAATCCCAGCACTTGGGAGGCTGAGGCAGGAGGATTGGTGCGAGTTCGAGACCAGCCTGGGCTACAAAAGTGAGCTCAAGGCCAGCCTCAACTGCATAACGAGACCCTGTCTCAAAAAGACAAAAAAATAATAATAATAAAAATAAATAAATAAATAAATAAATCTGGGTTCAATCAGTTGTACCTGGAATCCAACTCAGGACCTTGCTGTTGCCAGGCAGGTACTTATGTCCGAGCTATATCCGAGCTATATCTCTCTGCCCTTTTGACATGAGAGAATTTGGTATGATAAAAGTCTTGTCCCATCAAAGAGATAATGACAAGGCTAGAAAGCACTTTTAAAAATTTATGTGAGATCTCTTGCCTCTGAATAAAAGTGGCAGAGATCCAGCTGCTGTTGGAGGCCAAGGTAGGAGGATTAGTACACCTAGGAGTTTAAGTTTGAGGCATAAAGCTGAGCACGGTAGTGCACACCTATAATCCCAGCACTTGGGAGGCCGAGGCAGGAGCATCACTGTGAGTTAGAGACCAGCCTGAGCTACAAAGTGAGCTCAAGACCAGCCTGAACTGCACAGCAAGACCCTGTCTCAAAAAAAAAAAAAAAAAAAAGTTTGAGATATGCCTCCAAAACATAGCAAGATCCCATCTCAAGGGGGAAAAATTGCCATAAAAATTCAGGGGGCCAGGGATATAGCTCAGATAGAGTGCCTGCCTGGCAAGCACAAGGTCCTGAGTTTGAATTCTAGACCCAATGACAAAAAAAGAAAAGAAAAAAAATTAGTTTTATTTTATTTATTTATTTATTTATTTATTTATTTATTTATATGTTTTGCAGTACCAGGGATTGAACTCAGAACCTTGTGCTTACCAGGTAAGTGCTTGTTCTACTAAAGCTATCTCCCCTGCTACAGCTATGTTTCTATACACTAAAAATGAACTCTTTTTTTTTTTTTTTTTAGGTTATCAGCAGAATATATTTATTGGGGGAAAGAAAACTCCTGTCCAAGAGAGGGACAAGAGGGGGGGGTCCCAAGTGGGTGGTTTCTGGGAAGCTGTCTCTTCCAGAGACTTTTATAGAGGAAAACCACACGGTAGGGCAGATCTAAGGTGGTAGAGAACCTGGGAACTCCCTTGGGTGGGCATGAGGTGAGACAAAACTATGGTCAACCAATGAGATTACAAACACCATTGCTCTGGTGTTACAAACACCATTGCTCTGGTGTTTGAGCAATGACAAAGAGATAATGACAAGCCTAGAAAGGCTCAAGTGTGACTGATTAAATCCAGTCTCTTCCTGTTTGGGGGGGGGTTGTGTTAGTGACTCAGCTGGGATCTTCCAAGTTGATTGATACCTCCTTAGAATATCAATCCCCCAAAATAAAAAATTCTTAAAAAAAAAAAGGGGGGGGGCCTGGCAGGATGGCTCAGTGTTCTAAAGCCCCTGCTTAGAAAAGCTTAGGTGGGTGCAGAGACCACAGTTGAATCCCCAGCACCACATGCTGCACCAGCCCTGCCCTCAGAGCAGGCTGAGCCGGCCATAAAAATAAATAAAAAAACAAACAAAAGTTCTGAAACAGGAAAAAAATAAAAATAAAAATAAAAAATTATTAAAAAAATAAAGAATATCAATCCCTGATGCCCATCCCTAGGGAAGTATGTAGCTGTTAAAAATGAACCATATAAAAGTAACTTACAAGGGCTGGGGAGATAGCTCAGTAGAATAAGCACATGCCTGGCAAACGCAAGGGCCTGAGTTGAATCCTCAGTTCCACAAAAAAAAAGAAAGAAAAAAAAGTAACTTACAAAAATAATCTTATTGACATTAACATCAAAAAGAATAAAATACCTAAGAACTAACTTGACCAGTGAGATGAAAGACTCATACAATGAAAACTACAAAAGATTCCTGAAAGAAATTTAGGAAGACAAATAAATGGAGCTGGGAAGCACATGACTGTAATCCCCAAAATTAGGAAGCTGAGGCAGGAGGATTACTGTGAGTTTCAGGCCTGCCTGGGTAACAAAGTGAATTCAAGGCCAGCCTGAACTGCATAATGAAACCCTATCTCAAAAAGAGAGAAAAAAAGAAGACAAACAAATGAAAAGGGTCCATGTTGTTAGAGCATCAATACTACCTGAAGTGCTCCTCACAGTCAACATAATCCTGTACAAAAATTTTGATGTGCCAGGTGTGGTGGTGCATGCCTGTGATCCCAGGAGTCAGGAGGCTGAGGCAGGAGGATTGTTGCAAGTTTGAGACCAGTCTGGGCTATGAAGTGAGCTCAAGACCAGCCTAAACTGCAGAGAAAGACCAAAAAAAGAAAAAAAAAATCATGATGTCACTGGGTATGTTGGTGCACACTTGTAATCCCAACACTTGGGAGGTGGAGGCAAGAGGATAGCCATGAATTCAAAGCCAGCTTGGGCTGAAACAGGAGGACTGCCACAAGTTTGAAGCCAACTTGGACTACATAGTGAGTTCAAGGCCAGCTGGAATTATACAGTGAGACCCTGTCTCAAAAATAAATAAATAAAATTTCCAATGTTACATTGTTGGAGAAATAGAAAAAATCTATCCTGGGCTGGGTAGATAGCTCAGTGGTCCAAGTGTCTGCCTGACAAGTTCAAAGACCAGAGTTAGGATCCCAGGTACCACATGCTATACTGCCCATCCTCCACTCCCATTCTCTCACCCTTCCACTCCCTTACCCCAGCGCTGAGGCATGGACCAAGACCAGGTGTGGTAGCCCACACCTATAATCCCAGCGCTGGGAAGGCTGAGATAGCGGGATCGCTATGAGTCTAAGCTACATAGTGAGACCTTGTACCAATTAAATAAATTTAAAAAAAGAAAAACCCATACTAAATGCACACAGAATCTCGAGACAGAGAATAGATATAACAATCTTCAAAACAAAGAGGAGAGTGGGAAGACTCCTGCTTCCTGACTCAGTTAACTACAATGTCTCAGCACTTACAAGTATGGAACTGGCCAGTGAGCAGTGTAGAGACCTGGAGGTGATTTCCTCCATTTATACTTCAGGGTTTTCTGTGATAGTAGAAGGGTTATTCAGTGGAGACAGGACAATTTTTTCAACAAATGGCACTGAGAAAACTCACTACCCCCAGCTCCTTAGGCCTAGTTTTCATTTGTTTTTTGTTTTGTTTTGTTTTAGAGTCCTTGTTGAAAAGATGATAAGCAATTCCAGAGAAGATGCCATGTCTTTGTCCTCCCAGGGGGACTACATCTATGTACAAGCTAAGTCCTCCAGCTGGAGCTGCTGCTAGTTCCATTTGGCTTGTTTTCTGTTCCAGTTTAAGAAGCTTTTCCACTTCTCACCCAGAAGTTTTGCTGAGAAACTTTGAACTGTTTCCTGCCTGCAATCTGGTGAGGACATCCATTGTGACTTAACACTTAAGATCCCTGGGCACTTCTATACCTCCTGGCTACTGGTGCTCATGTGGCCCAGTTGATGCCTTCTATATAAGAAAGATCATCTCATCCTTCAATATGTGATCTAGAATTTTGTGGGAAGGATTAGAATTTAAAAAAAAAGAAAACTCACTACCCTCTGCAGAAAAATGAAATTGTTCCTTTTGTATGTGTGCCACATAGAAAAGTAACTCAAAATAGATCAAGGATGTAAACATCAGAAAGATGGACTCAGATGGAAAGCTAGAGGGACACCTTCCTGAGATGATTTGGCAATGATTTCTTGGTGATGACACATACAGTATTGGCACAAAAGAACAGTAGACCAATTTAATATTAAAATGTTTAATCCTTTTGAAACAGATTCTCATCATGTAGCTGAGGCTGGGTTTGAACTCACTTTGTAGCCCAGGCTGGTCTCAAACCCTCAAATCAGCCTGCCTTAGCCTTGTAAGGGCTGGGTTTATTGTACGTACCATCACGCTTGGCTGAAATGTTCAATTTAAACAGATATGGCTCTGATAACAGTATTAACACGATGCAAAAGCAATGTGCAAACTGAGAGAAAACATCTACAAATTGCATCTTTGTGAGGGGCTAAGGCCCAGAAGGTGTGCTGAACTAAAGTCAACCCCCGAAAAAGATGAAGCTTGAATAAAAATGGGCCCTGCCTGCAGATGTGACTGAGCTGCTGAGCATTTGGAGAGCGTGAGCCAGGTCTTGGCCTCGCTCTTCACACACACATGTGCATGTGTATATGCACATCTTGAATAGGCATTTCCCCAAAACATAGCAAGACTGATTCAAAACACAGATGAACATCACATAAAATTTATTCCTTTTTTGTTTTCTTCTGCTAGGGATCAAACTCAAGGCCCTGTGTGTGCTAGAAAGCACTCTGCCATTTAGGCAAGGGAATTAAAAAAAAAATGCTATTTTATTTTTAAGTATTAAACATATCAACCTTTTGGGGGCCAGGGAGATAGCTCCATTGCATAAGTGCCTGCCTGGCAAGTGCAAGGTTGTGAGTTCAAACCCTGGTGCCACCAAAAACCAAAATGAACAAATAACCTTTTTTTGGTGCATTTTAGATATACATAGTTTTTGTTTGCTTTTTTTTTGTTTATTTGTTTACATTTTAGGGAAGGGTCTACAGGAAGTTCAGGGTCTCACTACTAGATCAGACTCATAGTGATCCACCTGTTTGCAGCCTTCCAAAAGCTGGGATTACAGGCCCATGCCATCACACCTAGTCTCAATGGCCATTTCAGCACACCCTGGGGGTGGGACCAGCATGGCAGGCCAGGGGATCGAAACTTAGCTATACACAGTAAGGGCCATCGAGATGGCTCAGTGGTCTAAAGTGCCTGCTTAGGAAAGCTTAGGCAGCTGCAGGCACCGTGGTTCAACCACCGGCACCACATGCTGCGCCAACCCCACCCCCAGGGCAGGCTGAGCCATAATATAAAAAATAAAAAATAAAAAACATATATAGAGTGATAGCATTCATCAGAGGGAATCTGCTGGACATGGTAGATTGGCTTCTTTTTTCCCATTGCTTTCTCCCCTTTCAATCTTCCTTTCCATCATTATTTAGAAAAGTTTTGTTTCCATTTTCCCTTCTATTCTTTTACTTTCCTTGTCCTTTCTTCCCCTCTCATCTCCTTTCTAGTTCCCACTCTCATTTGGGCATTGTCTTCCCACTTCCCAGTATCTATTATGCATTTTGGTCTTTACTTAAACTTTCAGTTTCTCACAGCAGAGCAACAGTGCAGTGTTTGCACGGGTGTCTGACTTATTTCACTTAAGAGCATGGACACATGGTGCATCCATTTTTAATTTCTTGCCCTGTAGTGCAGGCTGGCCTTAAACTTTGCTTGTGTAGCCCAAGCTGGCTGTGAACTTGCAGCGATCCTCCTGCAAGGGTCACTAGGAGTATAGGCATGCATCACCATTCCTGGCAAGGTGCATCCCATTAGCTAGAAATGACTCAAGCTTACCCTTGTTTATAGTAGTGCAGTATTCCACTGTATACAAAAAAAAAAAAAAAAAAAAAAAAAAAATCCCCACATCTTCTTTATCGGTTCATCAGTTGATGAACATTTAGGCTGTTTCCAATATTTAGCTAGGACAAACTTTGCCACTATAAACACATATGTGCATATGTCACTGTAGTACGATACTTTTAATTCTTTCAGAAAGATGCCAAGAAGAGGATTAGCAGGGTTGAATGGACCTGTAGTTGTAGTTTTTTAAGGAATTCTACACTGATTTCCATAGTGGTTGTCCCAGTCTATACTTCCATCAACATTGCAGAAGGGCTGCTTTTCCTTACAGTCCCTCCAGCATTTGTTATTGGTCGATGTCTTGACGGAAGCCATTCTTTCTGGGGTGAGATGGAATCTCGGCATTGTTTTAATTTACATATCTTGAAGAATCAGCAAAGTTGCTGGGCGTGGTGGCGCATGCCTGTAATCCCAGCACTCAGGAGGCTGAGGCAGGAGGATCGGTGAGAGTTCGAGACCAGCCTGGGCTACAAAAGTGAGCTGAAGGCCAGCCTGAACTGCATAGCGAGACCCTGTCTCAAAAAGACAAAAAAAAAAAAAAAAAAAAAAAAAAAAAAAAAAAAAAAAAAGAATCAGCAATTTTGAACTTTTTTATATGTTTATTGTTAATTTCTATTTTTTCATCTGAGAAGTGTTTATTCATTTCAGATGCTCAGTTTGGGATTGGGTCTTTAAACTTGGGGGACTGATTTTTTGAGTTCTTTTCACATTCTAGATATTAGTTTTGTTTTTTTTTTTTTTTTGCCTGAGGAACAGCTGGCAAAGATCTGGGTTGGTGGGCGAGGGAGACAGCTCAGCAGCACAGTACATGCCCAACATTTGCAATCTTCTGAGTTCAATTTCCAGTATAACCCAAAAAAGGGTTGTCTATTCACTCTCAGTGGATTTTTTATTCCTTTTTTTTTTTTTTTTATGGTACTGGGAATTGAACTCATGAGCTTATGCTTACCAAACAGGTGTTGTGCTCTGAGCTATAGCCCCGCCCTCCATTTTTTGTGAAAAAGGGTCCTGCTATGTAGTTCAGGGCTTAAACTTGCTTCTGTAGCCCAGGCTGGCTGGAAGAACTGGCAATCCTCCTGGCTCAGTCTCCCAATTTCTAGAAATACAGTCATGTCTCACCATATCCAGGTCTTGTTGGTGGTTTCTTTTTGTTTGTTTGTTTATTTATTTATTTATTTATTTATTTATCAGTGGTTTCTTTTGC
>PVJA010044128.1:0-16348 GCA_004027025.1 Myocastor coypus | reverse complement strand
CTTGAGCTCACTTTTGTAGCTCAGGCTGGTCTCGAACTTGCACCAATCCTCCTGCCTCAGCCTCCCAAGTGCTGGGATTACAGGCGTAAGCCACCACGCCCAGCTTTTTTTTGTCTTTTTGAGACAGGGTCTCACTGTGCAGTTCAGGCTGGCCTTGAGCTCACTTTTGTAGCCCAGGCTGGTCTCAAACTCGCACTGATCCTCCTGCCTCAGCCTCCCGAGTACTGGGATTACAGGCATGCGCCACCACACCCGGCTCAGCTATGGTTCTTTTTTTCTTTCTTTTTAATGTATTTGGTACAGGGTCTCACTCGTCATGATCTTCCTGTTTCCAGCCTCCCCAGAACTGGGATTATAGACATGTGCCACCATGCCCAGTCTCGGTGGCTTGGCTTGGTGGGGCCAGCACGGCCTGTGGTGTAGGGGATGAAACCCCAGCCCCTGCACTTGCCTAAGCAGGCGCTTAGTCCGCAGAGCTAGCTCACTGGTCCTTCCGGCCATGGTTCTTAGTGCAGTGTCTGTCACTGTACAGGGGCTGTGTGAGTGTCGGCTGTCCTTACTGTTTCCTGGGGCAGGTGGATATATGCCATGGCCCTCAGTTGACACAGTCCTGCCTTGGCCTTGAGCTGTTTCTCAACCTATCTCTCTGTCTCTGTCTCTCTCCGTCTCCTTCCCTTTTCTATCCATCTGTCTCTGTCTCCGTCTCCCTCCCTCCCTCCCTCCCTCTCTCTCTCTCTCTCTCTCTCTCTCTCTCTCTCTCTCTCTCTGTGTTTCATCTGTAACAGACGCTCCAAGGTGCACCTATCACACGTCTGCTCCCCAAGGGCCCAGCTGGGGTGGGACTTGTTTCCTGGTCTGAGTCACTGATGATGAGGCTGTGTCCTGCACAACACGGGAAGGAGGTGGCAAGTTCTCGCCTCGATCTTCCTCAGGCTGGCTTGAGACTGTCCTAATGAATGTAATAGCTCCTCTGTTTCCTTTGTCAAAAGGGATGTTAATTATTTTCAGCAGTCTAATTACACAGCTAATGAGAGACGGAGGGAGATAACATTCCCTTTAATTACTCTTGCCTAACTGCCGTCAGCGTCATTTGAGCACATCGCCAGGCCAGGTCCTTCTGAGGGCCTTGGAGATGTCCAGAAAGAGGCCCGGCCAGCGGGCAGAGGCTCCTCGTAGGGTAGCCAGGGTGGGTGGAATCGGTGCCTAGCCAGTGCATGTCCACCTTGCCTGTGGGCCAGGGCTAGAAAGACGGCGCAGTCTGTATAGGGTCAGATGAGCGCCCACAATGCTCACAGCTCCCCCAGATCAGGTGTCTTCCCTGCACTGCGCACTGCCTGAAGGGCTTCCTTGGGCCAGAACCCCTCGTTCTCCGAGGACCCGCCTCCTTCCTTTCCCAGCCAGGGTGCAAGTAGCTATTCTACATGGAGTGTCATCCAGGGCATGAGGAAACAACAGAAGGAGCTAATGGCCCAGAGAGCTTTCTAAAATAAAATTTCAGTCGCCCCATCCCTCATTTGCCCCACAGGTGTGTTCCGACCCCTCTCTCGTCCCTGGCTTTGTTGTCTGCGCTGCAGTCTCCCTGCAGTTCTGGTGGGGAGCATTTCAGGAATCCGGCCTCGGTGGGCAGACCCTGGGGGATGCTCTCCCAGGACTACGGTGGTCTTGGTGTCCCCCAGAAGTCTCCTGTTGGAGATGCGGCCTCATCAGGAGGGCAGGTCACAGGGAGCAGGAGCCGGGAGGGTGTGTTCTTGCTCCCTGCTCCTCCATTCTCGCCCTGTCCTCCCTGGCTGACACTGAGTGTTTGGCCTCCCTATTCCAGTCCTTTCCACCAGGCCAGTGCTGCCTTGGAGCCGGTGAGCCGGACTACACTTCACCACCTGTCAGGGTGTTGGGCATTTGGGGAAAGTGTAAGAGAGGCTGCCAGGGGCACTCGCACAAAATTGTCTTCCAGGGGACTCAGCCACAGGCAGCCCACAGCTAAGGGCAAATCAGGGTCCCCTGGTTCCTGTCCCCACACCTCCATCTTTTGTGCAGGTGAAAAGGACAGAGCACTGGTCGAGATCTCCTATTTTTTCACTGTGATCTTCAACAAATCCTTTTTCTTTTTTTAATTGCATCTGGGGCCAAGGCGGCATGCCCAGCTTGTGGGGCCGGGGATTGAACTCGGAACCTTGTAATTGCCAGGTCGGTGCTTATTCCTCTGAGCTATCTCTCCAGGTCCCACCTTTAACTTCTTCGAGTTTTGCCTCCGGAGTAAATTGGGGTCACCCTCTGTTGGGTAGACTTGTGGAGGGACTGACGCAATGTCCCGCTGGAGGCCGCCTGGCACGTGGAAAGCCAGCCGTAAATGCAGCAGTGTTAAATGCTCCAAGCAGCACCTCCTAGTGGGAGCCTGTGCCCAACACTTACGGGCTGGTCCTTGGTGGCTGAAAAGTCTGGGTGCCCTTCTGCCTCCTGGATCTAACTCAGTCTTCCAACAGTAGACAGTGACCTTCTTGGCACGAAGGGTCACCGTCCCCACTGTCTCTTAAGTGCAGATGATGTTTAGAGAAGCGTGGGGGGATGATAGGGAGAGTTGCGGGCCCTGTGCCTCGTGCGACTGAGGAACTACAGTTTTTATTGTATCCACTTTTACTTAACATTGAGGTTTTAATAGCTGCGTGAGGCTAGGGGCTGTCATGCCAGACATCATAGCTTTGGCGGTTTAGAGATGAAGCGATCCCTTTGTGCACTACCTGTCATCCGACTTGGGCTTGATCTTCAGGATCCTATTTGCAAGGGACCGTCAAGTTGTGCTAGGTTGCTGGCAAGCGTGAAATGTGTCTCCGTCTCTTACACTCGAGGGTAAATGGCAGATTCTGGACAGTGACCCAAAGGAAATTTGGAGCCCTGCTCCATAGGGGTCTTGCACAGGGGACGCACCTGCTCAGAGTCCCACATCTCCTCAGTTCTCCTCCTTCTCCCTGCAAAGGGCTAGGCCGCCAGTTGATACAGCAGCACAGCTGGATGGGGGGTGGGGGGGGCGTGATCGCTGTGCCAGTTAGGCATATTCCAAGTAGGGGAGTCGCTTGTCGCCTGACAATCCTAAGGAAGTTAGGAGTCTCTTGGTTCCAAGGGACAGAAAGCTTATCAAAGTAGCCCTAGTGAAAAGGAATAGTTGCTTGCTTAGCCAGCCAGATAGATCAATGGACTAAAGCACCTGCTTAGGCAGAGTGCAGCAGCCTGGGTGTGATCCCTAGCCCTGCTCCCAGAGTGCGCTGAGTCGGTGGTTGAGACTGGGTGTGGCAGGCCTGTAATTCCAGTGCTTGGGAGGCTGAAAACAGACGAATCATCTATGTAGTGAGACCCTGCAGACCCTGTACTAAATACATAAAAACTAAAATAAAATAACAAAGTTTTGGGCTGGGGAGATAGCTCAGGGGCACAAGTGCCTGCCTGGCAAGTGCAAAGTCCTGAGTTTGATCCCCAGTTCAGGAAAAAAAAAAAAAAAAAAAAAATTACTTTGTCTTTCCTTAGCAAGCATGTTGTTCACCTATGGCCAACTAGGACCCACAATTTCCAGGGGCATTTTGAGCTGACTGAATCTTACTTAGTAGGTGGAACTGAGTTTTGACTAGCTGGCACTTTGGCAAACATCAGGTGACGTTTGCCACAAGGGAGAGGAGTTGTCTGATCCCTCAATTATCCTTGGGACAAAGAAATTTGAGATCTATAGTGATATCAAGTTATGACTTTTCTTTGGTTTATGTGAGGTGCCAAGGGCTCTCTCTCTGTCTCTGTCTCTGTCTCTCTTGCTCTCTCTGTCTCTCTCTCTTTCTGCTGTTTAGTTTAGGCTGCCCTCCAACTTGCAGTGACCCCCCTGTGTACCACCCTGCCCAGTATCGCCCTATCTTAATTACAGAAGCCTCCGTTAAAACTGCAAGCAAATAGGATTCTAACAAAAGCTGTTACATGAGTTCCTTCATTCAGTGTGGTCTTTCTGAATGTAGGTTGACAGTGCCTTGATTAAAAATAGCAGTCAAGGACCAGGGATATAGCTCAGTGGCACAACAGCTGCCCGACAAGCACCAGGTCCTAAGTTCAATTCCCATAACCAAACAGCAAAAATAAATAAATAAATAGCAGCCACTGTTTTTGGTCTGTTCAGTGTTGGGTGGTTCCTGAAGACCTAGTTGGGTATTATGTTCCAAACTCTTGATGCCTTCTTCCTGATAGTCATAAGTGAAGTCAGGAGCCGGGCGTGGTAGCGCACTCCTGTAATCCCAGCACTTGGGAGGCTGAGGCAGGAGGATTGGTGTGAGTTCGAGACCAGCCTGGGCTACAAAAGTGAGCTCAAGGCCAGCTTCAACTGCATAGCGAGACCCTGTCTCAAAAAGACCAAAAAAATAAGTGAAGTCAGTGTTGTTTTTTCCAAGAGAAAGAAGTAGGAGATACATAGAGAGAAATCTTCCTGCTGTGTTTTCCCTTGCTGAGATCTGACGCCCAGAAGTTAAAGAAGTGGTTCATGTAGCTCATGGTTTCAGAGACTTGAGTCCTGGCTGGCTGGCAATCCTTCCTTCCTTCATCTGTTTATTTGGTAATAGGTCTCGCTACACAGTTCGGACTCATAGTGATCCCTTTGTCTCAGCTTTTCCAGTGACGGGATTACAGGAATGCACCAGTGCCGAGGATTGAACCCTGGTCCTTGCACTTGTCAGGCAGGTGCTTAGGCCACTGAGCTGTCTCCACAGCCCTGCTACTGGCCTGTGTTTTCAGCACCTAATGATGACATTCACCCCAGGAGTTCGCCCATGTATGGAACACATCTTAATTCCCTTTCATTCCCATCCCCCCTGCCTCTTCCAACTCTTGGTCCCTAACCTGTCTGCCAAAGCTCTGTTTCCATTTTTTTCCTTTCACTTCCTATTTTCTATCTCTTGTCCCTCCCTTCTGCACCCCACTTCTGTTCCCCTTCCATTTATAAGAGGTCCCTCTACTTCCTGTTCCCTATTTTTACTTTGCTCTTTATACTTTGGGCTTCTTATACAAGAGCAATGCGTCTGCTTTATTCCACTTAATGTAATGGCCTCCAGGTGTGTCTCCTTACCTACAAATGCTTCAAGTTTGTCTTTCTGGCAGAGTAGTACTAACCCATTTTTTTTTTGTTGTTTTTTTTGTTTTTTTTTTTTTGTTTGTCCACTCCTGTGTCACACTGAGGGGTTCGTAGGCTGCTTCCAGTTAGCTACTAGCAATTGTGCTGCTGCAGACATGGGCGTGTGTATATCCCTGTGCTGTGATACCTTTAACTCCTTAAGGAAGATTCCTGGCAGGGAAATAGCTGGGTCGCATGGAATTGCTGTGTTACCTTTTTTTTTTTAGGAATCTCCATGGTGATTTCTGTAGTGGCTGTGTGAGTTTAGATTCCCGGCAAAGATATAGAAAGGCCCCACCCTGTGTAGCCTCGGGTCAGCTGTGGACCGCTGTGGGTTAATGGCCTCAGGAGCCGAGTGCCCCCACTCCCACCCCCACCCCCACCGCCTCTTCCAGTTTCTTTAATTCAGTCAAGCTCACAAGGTTACCATCACCCTGGACCTGTTTCAAAGTGTTTCGTTTTTGGAGTTTTGGTACTGGGGATTGAACCCAGGGCCTTTACATGGAACTACGTTTTTACATTTTTGAGATAAGGTCTTGCTAAGCCACTAAACTGCCCTTGCTGGGCTCAAAGCTGATCCTCCTGCCTTGGCCTCCTAGAATGCTGAGGCTACACACGCTACAGCACTTCTGGATCTAGCCTTTTCTTTTTTTTTTTTCTTTTTTTAAGAGCCCTTTTTATTTTTAGACAGGATCTCACCAAGTCACCCAAGTTGCCTAGGCTGGGCTTAACCTAGTCTAGTGGTCCTGCCTCAGCCTCCCAGAGTGCTAAGATTATACACATACGCCAGCCTACCTCGCTTCTGCCTTGATCTCTATTAAGAAGCCAAAGAGGTAAAGTAAAATCAGCCAAGTTGAAGTAATCAGCTGTATTGCTACCATTTTTTCTCCTTTTCTCTGCTTAGTAGGAAGGTGAGTCAGTGTCAGAGAATTTGTATAACGTACTCAAGGCTCTGACCACTCTGCTCTCAATCCTTTGTCCTACTATCTTCAAGCTTTATAAAGTCTTCAGTCTTGAAAAATCAACCTCTGCTTGGCTCATTGGAATACTTATTTTATTTTATGGAATGAAGTCTAAAATTAAAACCAGGGCTGGGGAGGTAGCTTGTCTGTGAAAGCGCCTGCCTGGCATGGGCAAGAGCCTGAGTTCGATCCCCAGTACTGTGTATGCCTTGGTGGCCCGGAAACCAGGCATGGTGGCTCATGTCTGTAATCCCAGCACTGGACAAGACAGGAGGATCACTACGAGTCTGAGCTGTGTAGTGAGACCCTGTGCTAAATAAATTAAAGAAAAATTAAATTAACACCAACATCAATTTATTTTTTTATTTTTAGAATTTTTAATTTTATTTATTTAATTATTTTTCTTGTTTCAGAACCTTTGTTTATTCACTCATTTTTATGACTGGCTCAACCCGCCCCGAGGGCAGGGCTGGCGCAGCATGTGGTGCTGGGGATCGAACTGTGGTCCCTGAAGCTGCCTAAGCTTTCCCAAGCAGGTGCTTTAGACCACTGAGCCATCCCACCAGGCCCCACCAACATCAATTTAGATCATTCTTAAAAACAATAATGATAATTGGAAGGATGAGGCATGGTGGCTTGTGATAGGTTTTTCGCGGCGTCGCAGAGGAGAAACAGGCAGAAGGAAAAAGAGAAAAGGGAAAAGGGCTTTATTCTCTTGGAGGACACGGAGAGAACTCGGGGAAGATAAGGAATTCTCTGAATTGGAACAAAGGGAGGCTGAGGCTTTTATGACCTTTTACCAGGGGTGGGATTTGAGGAAGATGTTTAGATTTACCTGAGGAGCTGATTGGGGCCTTCCCGGAGGTGGCGGGACAAGTGGAAGGAAATTGTACCCTGGGCTGAGTTGGAGAAGAAGGGGGAGGTGGTCTTTGGGAAGATAAGCTGTTGTTTTAAGGGCTTCAGCCATATTGGATGACCACCATAATGATTCAGCAATTCATACTAGGGCCAGAACCTATCAGCTTGTACCTGTAATCCTAGCAGTCTAAGAAGCTGAAGACTAAGAAGCAAATTTACCACACACACACACACCCCACGGTCATTTCGGAGTCACATTTCCTATAAGGTGGACAGTAGAAAATAAATTGATGAATTAACTTTGGGTTATTCCAGGTGACTTCTTTTATATCAGGCTTAAAACTGCGGAACTTCATTATCATGCCTGTTTGATAAGTCTGAACTTGGTAATCGATGGAGCTTAAGGGGGGCCAGGTATGGTGTTGCACCCTTATGTTGTGGTTTGCATCTAGTTGTCCCCCAAAAGCTTCCTGTAAATCAAGGGCTAGCGAGCCCAGGCTCCAGGGGCGGGGCTTGAGGGGGCATGGCCAAGAGAGGTGTGAACAAACCGTTAAAACTGACAGCCTGCGCTCTCAGAGGTTCCCCCCCCACACACACCAAGGCAGCGGTTTCTCGGAGGTATGGAGCAGATCATCCTGGACGCGGCAGCACCCCTATAACGCAGGGGCAGCGTCTTGAAACCTCCAGTAAATGTGAGCTAAATAAACCTTTCCTCCCCTAAGCTTGTATGTCAGGTATTTGTTCCAGCAGCTGGAGAAAAGTGATTAAAACACCTTATAAGCTGGGCGTGGTGGCTCACGCCTGTAATCCCAGCACTCGGGAGGCTGAGGCAGGAGGATCGGTGTGAGTTCGAGACCAGCCTGGGCTACAAAAGTGAGCTCAAGGCCAGCCTCAACTGCGTAGAGAGACCCTGTCTCAAAAAGACAAAAAAAAAAAAAAAAAAAAAAACACCTTATAATCCCAGCACTTTGGGAAGTGGAGGCAGGAGGATCCTTGGGAGTTCGAAATCAGCCTGCAAGGTGAGCTCAAGGTCAGCCAGCACTGTGTGGTGGGACCCTGTCTCAAAGAGAGACAGAGACAGAGAGAGAGACAGAGACAGAGAGAGAGACAGAGAGAGATAGGGCTTAAGGGAGAGTGACTCAGTCGTGATTTTAGCCTGCTGTTTCGGAACCTGATGCCATTGGGCTTAGGTCATAACCCTGGCCTCCTGTGATTCATAGTGCTTTTGGCTGGTTATCCTGACAGAGGTCCCAGGGTCGTCAGCCCTGATTAGATCAGCCCTGACCGCAGCAGGCCCATTTCCCAGGCTAGTCCCTGAGTCTCAGAAAGGTGGCCTGTGACTGGCGAGGCCGACCCAGGGCTCAGGTCCCATGCCTCCAGGCCACTCCGGCCTATTTCTTTCCTTTGTAGTTCTGGAGATCAAACCCAGGGCCTCACAAACGTTGTCTAAGTGCCCTGCTGTTGAGCAGCTGCCCTTGCTATTTTTCAAACTGCTTAGCTGCTGTTGCCTAATTGCAGGCCTCTGCGCCTATTGTTCCTCTGCCTGCTGCCCCCAAAGTGTGGCTTCTTGTTATCTTTCTGATCTGCCCCAAGGGACCTCCCTAAGATGCGTAATACTTGCCCTGGAGGGAGAGTGCAGCATCTTTCTGTCTCCCGTCACACCCTCCCCTCTTTTTGTGGCATAATATTAGAAATTCTGCCAGGCGTGGTGGCACACGCCTGTAATCCCAGCACTCGGTAGGCTGAGGCAGGAGGATTGGTGCGAGTTCGAGACCAGCCCGGGCTACAAAAGTGAGCTCAAGGCCAGCCTGAACTGCATAGCGAGACCCTGTCTAAAAAAAAGACAAATATATATATATATATATATATATATATATATATATATATATTAGAAATTCTACATGTGTCAGATGACTTTTCTTTTTTTTTTGTGTCACCACAGCCTGTGAGCTCCAGGGAGCAGGAACATTTCCTCATTCACACCTAGTACGGCCGGCGCCTGGCATTCAGAGAGTACTACTGCAATTCTATACCTTGCATAAACACGCCTTCGCAGACAGGGCTTCTTGGTTTGTTTGGAAATCTCTGAGAAGCAGAGCTCTGGTGTCACACTTTGGGCCAATCCAGACCCGACTTGTAGAAGAGCCTCTGGGCTTCCTGCCTGTCCCTCTGAAGCGACTGAGGGCGACGTAGGGTGACCTAGAGTGGGATCCCAGTGGCTCCTGAAGGCATGCAGTAGGCTGAGGTAATCTGGGGGACCCTGCTGTGAGAAGCTACGCACCCACTTTGTGGCTGAGGGGATGAGCTTGCTGGTCTCCTGGGCTGGGGATTCTAGCGCCTGGGCTGCAGCCTAGGGGCTCTGTGTGGGGAATTACTGATGCTGGAGGAGCGGCAGCTCCCTGCAGGAACACATGCCTGGCTCTGGGACCGTGGCCAGGCAGCTAATTAGAGAGCCCAGCAGCTGTCCAGCCTTTCAGGCAGCAGCAGGAGCTGCTGTAGAAGAGCCCGAGAGTGGGATGGAGGGAAAGGAGAGGCAAGGACAGAGACCTCCTCCCTCGGGGCGTGGGGGCCAGAGCAGAGGGGGCGGCCAGGAAGGAGTGCATACCACTGCAGAGCTGGCTAGATGGGCAGAGGCGTGCAGAGCAGAGAGACACCGGCTGGCCTCAGCCTGTGAGGAAGGCGGAGGTGAGATGTCGGGCAGGCTGGGAGGTGCAGAGTGTGAGCCCAGCCAGAGCGAGGGCGTGGAGAGGAAGCCCCAGCCGAGCCCCTCTGGCCTCCTGGCTTCCCAGGGGACCTGGCCGGACACAGCCTTTCTGCTGGTGGGGGCAGGTTTAGGACACTCAGCATCTGTAGCCCAATGTGGTTACTCTTTGGTTTGGGAAGTCTCCAGATTCATAGCACTGGCTAAGTAAAGCAGTTGTTCTGGGTCCTGCGGGGAGACCTGGGGCGCGGGGTTGAGTGCTCAAGGGGGCCCCTGAACCGAACTCTGATGTTGAAAAGCTTCAGTGTAGGACCACTCACCAAAAGACCGGGTGGTCGGGAGAATACATGTTTGGGACTGTGTGCCCACCTGTGAGGTGAAGGCACTGCAGATCAAGCGCCAGTAAAGTCTTTGCTGCTGAGCTATATCCTTGGACCTCTATAAAAACTTTTTTTTTTTTTGGTTTATTTGTGCGTTTTTCTCTTTGGTACTAGGAATTGAGCTCAGGACCTTTCGCTTGCTAGGTACCGCTGAGCTATATCCCTGGCTATAAAAACTCTTGAACAAGAGTGGGTAAGTTCTCAGACACCAGACACGCAGGCTGCTTGGAGTGTGGTGACAAGCAGCCCCAGTCCCATTGCTTGCCACGTCCGTGTCTGCATCCGGCTGTCCAGTGAAGACACTCGTTTCTGAGTTCTTGGGGCTATCCCAGAAAACTAGTCAGATCCCAGAAGGGCTGATGCCAACCCTGGTTTGTGGGCAGTCCGACGTGCAGGGGAAAACTGACTGCTTGTGGCCAGCACCCACGGTGGGGTCGGTCCTGTGAGTCCTCAGAATTTAGGATGTGCCATTAGCCCAGGCAGATAGGTAATACCTACAGAATACGCAGTGGGGGTCTGCTGGTGAACTGTGTGTGTGTGTGTGTGTGTGTGTGTGTAAACCCCACACATCTGGTCAAGAAGTATTGTGTTGAGTGTGAGAATTTTTTGTTTTTTCCTTTACTGGGAAATGTGGGGAGGGTTGAGGCTGAGGAGAGTGGGAAAGGAAAGGAGATATGTTTGCTGCACTCTTCCGGGCTCCAGTCCCTAGTTCCAGGGAGGATTCGGGTTCCGGTCAGAGAAGCAGAGACACAATCCGGCAAGCCGAGCTTACCCCAGTTAGAGACGAGAGAAAATGATGGCAGGGGAATTTTCTATCAGCAGCTGCTGGTTAAACCTCTTTGAGAAATAAACTGCCTGTGTGAGAACGGGCTGTGTCTTTTGAGAGTGCCCATGCTGTAGAAGTAACAGAAGAGGCAGTGTTACTCTCTGACCTGAGCCCACTGAGCCCTGTCCGTGTAGGAGCTGCAAGGCCTCATGGGATGCCGATGCCGGAATGTCCTTGTGCAGCACTGGACGGGGCCTTCCCTGGTGTCCTGACCCATGCCACCTGCTCTTGCTCCTCAGCTCTCAGTCCATGTGGTAGTGCTTGGAGGCGGGAGAAACGAGCTTGAGAGCGCTCCCCTTCATCCCCCTCATCTGTCTTGACCCATGTAGGACCACGTTTATGGGGCTTGGCGAAAAAGAGTTCTTTCTCCTAGAAGTTAGAGACAGACATCAAACATTGCTGCAACAGTTAATTGTGGAGAAACCCACATGCTTTATCTTCCAAAACTGAAGAATAAAGTTGAGTGGAAAAGCAGAAATTTAGGGTAGTGTTTTTAGAAAGTGATAGGTTCTGGCCCTAGTATGAATTGCTGAATTATTATGGTGGTCATCTAATATGGCTGAAGCCCTTAAAACAACAGCTTATCTTCCCAAAGACCACCTCCCCCTTCTTCTCCAACTCAGCCCAGGGTATAATTTCCTTCCACTTGTCCCGCCACCTCCGGGAAGGCCCCAATCAGCTCCTCAGGTAAATCTAAACATCCTCCTCAAATCCCACCCCAGGTAAAAGGTCATAAAAGCCTCAGCCTCCCTTTGTTCCAATTCAGAGAATTCCTTATCTTCCCCGAATTCTCTCCATGTCCTCCAAGAGAATAAAGCCCTTTTCTCTTTTTCCTTCTGCCTGTTTCTTGGCTGCAACACCGCAGAAAACCTATCAGAAAGAAAAAGGAAGAAAGTTCTTCGAGCCGGGCGTGGTGGCTCACGCCTGTAATTCCAGCACTTGGGAGGCTGAGGCAGGAGGATCTGTGCGAGTTCAAGACCAGCCTGGGCTACAAAACAGCTCAAGGCCAGCCTGGCCTGCATAGCAAGACCCTGTCTCAAAAAGGCTAAATAAATAAGTAAAATAAAAAATAAAAATAAAAATAAAAATGTAAAAAAAAAAAGAAAGTTCTTGGAGATCTTTTGACTAAAAGTCCATTGTACCTTCTTTGTTTGGGCCTTATATGTGGGACCTGTTTTAAACAGGTGGCTTTGTGAGTTTAGGATTTAAAAGGAATTGGTCATTGACCCGGTTCGCAGGAAACCGAGGTAAAAGAAAACTGGTTATTCTTCATTTCTAATGTTTCCTGAGTCTGCTTGAAGTATCCTGGAAGTCTGGTCCTCAGGAGGTAGGAGGAGCTGTCAAGGTCCTCAGGAGGTAGGAGGAGCTGTCAATTAACAGCATATTTTCTTCCTGGGAGGAAGGCCTTCATCTTCCTCTTCCCTATAGCTTTTTTTTTTTTTTTTTGTCTTTTTGAGACAGGGTCTCACTATGCAGTTCAGGCTGGCCTTGAGCTCACTTTTGTAGCCCAGGCTGGTCTCGAACTCACACCGATCCTCCTGCTCAGCCTCCTGAGTGCTGGGATTACAGGCGTGCGCCACCACACCTGGCTCCCTATAGCTTTTATCCTTCTAATGTTTATCTTTGCATCTCTAAATTGTTTTAAAAAATCTTTTATTTATTTATTTGATACAGGGTCTCGCTATGTATGTCAGACTCGTAGTGATCCTCCTATTTCAGCCTCCCATGCACTGGGATTACAGGTGTGCGCCACCACAACTGGTTTCAGTGGCTGGCTCAGCTCGCCTTGGGTTCCAGGTTCAGCACAGCATGTGGTACTGGAGATCAAACTTGGGTCCTTACACTTGCCAGGCGGATGTCTAGACCACTGAGCTATCTCCCCAGCCCTATTTCTCGAAAGTTGATTTTGCTTCTTGTTTAAGCCCTTTTTATCATTTACCATGAGGTTGTGCTCTCTGTTTATAATAACTAGACTGCACTGCCCCAAGGCTAGGTCTGGTTAGCACACGGGATGGCTCCACCACACAGGAAGTGAGCTGGATACTTCTCCCACTTGCTTTCGGGTCTGTCCAACTGAAGTAGTCTCGTCTCTGGGAACTAACCGCTCAGTGAGGGAAAGACGCACTAGAGATAACTTTCAGGTGGGGCAACATGTGCCAGTGGGAGCAGGGTTTCGGTCCCTAGAGGAAAGTAAAAGGACAACACGGAGGCTACCGGTGGCCTCCCAAGGGAGGGGTGGAAGTGGGTGAGCCGCAGGGGATGGCGGTGGGGAAGTGCTCCCCTGAGCCTGGTCCTTGCTCGAGGCTCCCAGGCGCCCTCGTGGATGTTGGTGGACAGCTGGGTGGAAAACTTCAGCTCTGTATTTGCAGAGTAAATGGCTCACGGGACGCATGCGGTGGAACAGGCCACGTGGAGGCTTTTGGCATGCAGTTAGGTGGAAGGCATGCTGTGTGGGGGGCAACTGGGACCTGCACCGAATATGTGGACTTGGCCAAATCTTGCACTGTCCCAAGTCTCAGCCTTTTGGTCCCTAGCGTGCTGGGGGCCTTGCTGCCCCTCCTGCCCATAAACCATCCTGAGGTGGGAAACTGGAAAACCCCTACATTTGTGCACATGTGGCTGCCTGAGTGTTGGCTCCAGTCATACCCTCCAGTGCTGCGGTCCTCAAAGGAGCTCCAGGGCCCCTGTGTCTGAGGAAGCTGAGCACAGCCTGTGCGTGGCAGGAGGAGTCCCTAGGCCTGCCACATCACTTCTCCTGCACTCCCACCAGCTGGGGGTGCACGGGGCGTGCGTGGCCCCTGCAGGCTGGGGCGCAGGAGGTGTCCAGCCAGACGCCGGCCGCAGGACTGCAGGAGGGGCCTGCTCTGGCTCCAACCGCAGCAGCCACCAGGCTGACTGCAGGCTTCAGACTTTTCTACAGGATGTGGTCTTCGGTTTCTGTTTCTCTTTCGCCTTGTGCTGAGGCTGCTGCGTGACTAGGGCCCAGGGAAGGGGAAGTGCCCCTGGGGGAAACTGAAGTCCCTGGGCCATGCGACGCGGGGTGCTCCTGGCAGGCATTGGGCCTTGGGTATTGGATGGGCACGTAAGGCTCTTTGCTCTGGGTGACAGGTAAGTTCCAGGGTGACTGTTGTTGCCCACTTAGGCGCTGGAGGAGGAGGTAGAGTAGGCTGAGCGGTTGGGGAGGGGCGAAGGTCCCCTCTGTGGATGCACTGGGAGGGACAGGCCAGGCTGAACGCAGCAGCTCCATGTCCTCTGCTCCTCAGTTTTCTCTGTGCAGAGGCCAGGGGAGACCTGGGATCCCCCCAGAAGTACACTTGCCTGGGGTACATCTCAGGGCCCCCCACTCTGGGCTTGAGCCGGCTTGGGGGGTCCAGCCATGGCGCCACGGTGCCACCTTCTACCCCATGCTGTGCTCAGCTTCGAGCAGCTGTGGCTTGGGCGGTGCAGATGGTTCTGAGCTGGGCAGATTCCAGGGAAGCTGCTCCAGCTTCACACTAGCGCAAAACACCTGTCCCGTCTCGAGGAGATTATCAGAAACACATACATAGGAAAGGGCTTCAGAAAGTAGGGTGTAAGGCAGGCTTGGTGGCGCAGGCCTATAATTCCAGCACTTGGGAGGCTGAAGCAGGAGGATCACTGTAAGTTCAAGGCCAGCCTGGACTCCATTGCAAGACCCTGTCTCAAAAAACTCCTAAAAAGTAAGATTTATATCAGTTTATACTTGAGAGGAAGAGCCTCAATAATGATGATAATAAATAATAAAACGAGGTGAATATTAAGGTGGTGGGTTGCAGGTAGAGAGCTTCGGTACACACTGTGGTGTTTTTGTTTTTGTTTTGTTTTTGCAGTACTGGGGCTTGAACTCAGCACCCTGTGCTTATAAGGCAAGCACTTATTCTACTGAGCAATCTCCCCAGCTTTGTTTTTGTTTTTGAAAGAGCATCACACTATGCAGTTCAGGCTGGCCTTGAGCTCACTTTTGTAAGCCCAGGCTGGTCTCGAACACTCAATGATCTTCCCACCTCAGCCTCTCAAGTGCTGGGATGACAGACCTGCGCTGCCATGCCCGTGGCCACACTGTGCTTGTCTGGGTTTCTGTGTTGGTTGTATGTAACACTCAAAATGCTGAAAAATGTCCAGGGCTGTCTGCCTCCCGTGAGGTTCTCGTCTGCCCTTCAGGGCCGTGGCGTAGAGGAGAAAGCGTTCATTCGCTCACAGTCCTAACCCAACCTGTGGGCTCGCAGTGACCGCCCCAGGCCTTCCAGGATCACCATGGTTGGAGCAGACAGGGTGCAGAGAAGAATGGCAGGCGGGCTCGGGAGAGGGTCCTTTCGGCCCGGTCCTGTGCTGGTTCTGCCTCTCGGCCGAGGGTGGGCAAGGCTCCTGAAGGCCTCCTCCTCCTTCCTCCCAGGGCCACATGGAAGCCGCCGCCTGCCCGCCCACCCGGGAGCCGCTGAGCGCAGGAGCTGATGCTTGACTGCATTGCTGAGAATGGCACCGAGACCCAGCCTGGCACCGGGACGGAGGTTAAGCTGGGACACTGCTGCGCAGGGATCCTGATGTCTATTCTGAGCCCCACACTCAAAGCTGTGACGAGTGAGTATGCGTCAGGCACCGAGGGGTCACCAGCCTTGTCGCCCACCCTCATGGGTGTGGATCAGGGCTCCAGCGCTGAGCCTGCCTCCTGTCCGGGGCCCAGCAAGGCTATAGCTGTGTAAGGGGAGGGGGTGCTCCTAGGAGCTGTAATTGTTGGCCATCTCAGTTAAATGAATGTTTTTCCTTTCTGTAATGCGTGGGTTGGCTTCCTTTAGAACAACTTTTAATCTGGGTGACTAGAGAGTGCTCCATTGACAGTCACTTTCTCTAGGATGTGGGGCAGGGCAGGCTTTTGCTTGCTACGTCATTTCTTTCTGTGGAGTTTGCGCTTCACCTGGGAGCACGCGCTTCTCTAGTAACGGGAAAAAGAGCCGAGAGAGTAGTGTAAGCAAAGAGGAGGAGAAGGGCTGGGTGGGCGCCTATATCGGGCAGCTCTGCACTGCCGTGACACGCACTTGAGAGGAACGGGGTGAGGCAGGAGTTCCTCAGGCTCCTGGTATTCACGGATTCAGTCCACGGCAGTCTGGCCGTCCGGTCCGGCCGAGAGGCCGAGGTAGAAGTACCATGGGGGAGGGCGTGGGGGAGGAGCGCGTCTCACCTGGCAACCGAGAAGCAGAGGGAGGGAAGGAGCCGGAGAGCACAGGGTCAGGGGCCAGCTGGCGTCCCCAAGCTCGCGCCCCTTGCCCGTCCCCCCTAACAGCAGTGCCTTGTCTCCTGTCCTTGTCACCTCCCAACAGAGCCCTCAAGCTATAGCCTCGCCAGTGCATTCACTGGGGTAACTTAGAGCCTCTGTGATCCAGTCATTTCCCCACAGTCCTTCTTCTGAACATATCGGCATATGGGGAACATTATAGACATGACAACTGTGTTCCTCCTCCCTCCCCCCCCCCCCCC
>PVJA010044127.1:0-16344 GCA_004027025.1 Myocastor coypus | reverse complement strand
TAGTTTAGTTAAAATACCACAGTGAGAGCAAATCACAAGGTGGATCAGTCCAAAGATGTTGTGATGCCCATGATAAATTATGTCTTCCTAGAAAAGATCAATAGACTTCCCTAGGGGTCAGTTATCATGAGGGCAAAAACGCACCTGAAGTACAGAATGTGTTTTACTTTCCCTAGCCGGAGAGGTGGGCTTTAAATTTAAAGACCCCAAGTAGCCCTGTGATGGTAATGATAATGAAGAAGATGATTTCTGCAGAGAAAGAAACACTAATAGCTAACAATATTAAGTACTTTTCATTTGCCAGTGACATAATAAGGCCTCTACCAAGACACAAGTCATTTTATCTTTGATCCGACATTACTAGATACTATGGTCTTCATTTTACAAATGTGGGTTAGAGACACATAGCTTATGTGACTTGTCTAAGGTCACAAAACTAATGCAGGTAGAGCTGGAATCCAAACACAGCTCTGGTTATGGGTAGTCACTGGAGTTGTCGCATTTCATTTTTTTTTTGTTTGTTTATTTATTTGCTTGCTTTGTTTTTTGAGACAAAATCTCACTGGTTTAGGCTGGTCCATGTAGCCCAGGCTGGCCTTGAACTCAGAATGATCCTCCTGCCTCAGCCTCCCAAGTGCTGGAATTATAGGTGTATGCTGCCTAGCCCAGCCTGCACTGGTATGTTCAACTTATCTAGAGCTGGTCATAACATGGAAACACGAAACATATCTCAGATGCCCATGAATATGCGAGGCCTATTCTTATGCTTAATGTTACAGGAAAGTTCATTTTCTTTAGCTCCAACTTCCTATGTACTAGTTCATTTTTTTTCCTATGTACTAGTTCTTACAAACTAGATATGTTAGTAAACTTATTTGAAATATTATAGTACAAGCTGACATACGCTGACTGCTTTTTTTGTGATGACTTTCTAATTGTTTCACAAACTATCCTAATCATTACAACATTTTTGAAGGAAGCATTATCATTAGCCCCTCCTTGACAGACCAGGAAATGAAAGCTTAGCTAAGCTAAGAACCTTGCCGACTGCCATTAAGCAATTTAGCAAAATGAAGCAACCTTAATCAGTGTAAGTATTCTGATTAAGCAGGCAGAAGAATTTGAATTTGAACCCAGGTTTTTTTGATTGACAGTTTTCCTAACTGCCTTGCTCTCCGGCCCCCTGACATTGGCGGTAGAGCGCCTGTCCCAAAGTAGGCCCAGACACTGCTTTCCCTGCTCTGTGACATTCCCAGTCCACCAAGTCACACTCCCGAGGAGATCTCTAGCTCTATCAGGCCTCCACACGTTGGAATATTCTATATAGATTTTTTTTGTTTTCTCATGGCTAGAACACTGACAGCCTTCAAGATCCCCCCCAGGGAAGACAGCTTTTCTCCCTGACATGTGAGCTCTCTGATTACAGATGCAGGGTGTGGACTGCCTCTGTGTGGAGGCCGCTTCACCCTGTCTCTCACTCGCCAGCTGAAATGCTCCAAGCACTTTCCTGCCTCTCCTCAGGCCCCCACGATTTCCCACAGACACTTTTCTCTGCTCTAAGGTGGGGTGTAAATCTTGCTGTTTCACGTCACACCAGCTGTCTAGCTTGCCCCTCTTCACCTCTTACCACCAACCGGAGCAAATGGAAAGGAATACATTTGCAAGAGTGGGGCTGACCCAGGCAGCCGGCGCTGTTGGCTCAGTGGGTATCCTCTGCAGGGGGGGCAGTGTGAGCTTTTGTATTCTTGCTGCTCTCCCTGGGAGGTCTTTTACGGGATGGGTACCTAAGGATGTTTTTCGGTCAGGTTTTTTATCCCCCTCTTAAGTTTGATCTTTCATTGCATTGCTAAATCAGACAATGACAACCATTATTTCCTGTGATGGAATATACAGTTTATGAACATTTTTGTATTTACCCTCATTCAGCCCTTACTAGTAAGTAGTAGTCACACACTTAGAGATGAGAAAGGTGGCTGAAATCACTTATTTGCTCCAAATCTTGCAGCCCCAGATCCTTGGCTTGGGAATCTGTGTTCCTTCTGAGCATCCCATGCTACTACCCACAATAGCTTTAAGGAGCACCATCATCAGGTTGAGCAGAATGGTGTCTCCCACCGTGTAAACTCTTTAGAATAGAGAACCTTTGGAATTGGGAGGTCAGCACCAGGCCACACTCTAGTAACTGCTCAGCAATTATTATTAGACTGAACTGGGTAGATACTGAAGTAAACTTAATGGAAGTTACTCTCTGGCAACCCTTTAGACACGTTTGCCCCATTCTTTCTCACCTATGATGGTCTCAGAGTTTTTTTTTTGGGATCAGGTGAGGCAACCTGTAGCTTTACAATCTGAAGGAGGAGTGTGGGAATTGCGTTTATGCTCATGTTTCAAATTCTAAGTTTCTCTGACACACACTCCACTCTACTTCTTTTACAAATAGCTTTCCCTGGAATACTCTTTTTTTCTTAAACTCTGTGGCTGTATTTTAGTGAAGATTACATCTTTATCTCAAAGAGAAAGGTAGAAGTGAATGGGGTGGGGAAGGAGAAATAGGGGTTAGCAGGAAGGGTAAGAACCAGGCCCTAGGGGTCTGGCAGGATGGCTCAGTGGTCTAGGGCACCTGCTTAGGAAAGCTTGGGCGCCTGCAGGGACCGCGGTTCGATCCCCGGCACCACATGCTGAGCTAGCCCGGCCCTCAGGGCAGGCTGAGCCGGCCATAAAAATAAATAAACAAACAAAAGTTCTGAAACAAGAAAAAAACTAAAATAAAATAATTTTTTAAAAAAAGAACCAGGCCCTAGAAGGGACATTTTTAAAAGAAAGATGAACAATAAACAGTCGACAAAAAACTAAAATAGCCAACATCTAGGGCATGGTTACTGTGAGCCAGGTGCTGTTCTACATGCTTTTAAGTCTTAACTAATACTCAGACTCACCCGATGAGGAACTTTTCCTGATCCCAGTATTCTGAAGAAGAATCAGGCACTGTGTACTACATAACGTGCACAGGCCCTGCAGCCCACAGACGATGGGATGGGATGGTACTGGGCCGCTCCCTTTGATCCAGCGCAAGGGAGCTTCACGCTGCACTGAGATGCTTTTAGAATCAAGGTGGAGGCAAGCAGCCTGTGGGATAGCTTTTAGAAAATTGATAAGAGCGCATTCAGTGCTGCTATAATGTAATTTGTCCTCAAAATACCTTTTAAAGAAAAAAAGATACAAATCAACAAAGTTGAAGCATTGGTACATGATATTTTGGAGATCTGTTGGTTTGTTCTTCAACTAGAGCCAATCCTGGTGCTTTCTGAATTTTATTTCTTAACTTCTTGATCATTTATTCTTTCAGCCCTTCTGTAGAGTCAGTAGCCCAAGAATGGACTTCCCTTCAATTTTTTCTTTCTTTTAGCCTTATCCTCCCGAATAGAGCTACTATTTCTTTTAAGATAGATAGATAATATATTTCGTTTAAAGTAAAAAGCTCAAGGACCAGTGAGACAGCTCAGTGGACTAAAGTGCCTGCTTAAGTGAGGGCAGGGGCCAGGGGCCACATGCTGCCCTTCTGTGTCACCCCCACCAACACTGAGCTTGGCCACTGAGTCTGGGTGTAGCAGCATGGGCCTGTAATCCCAGTGCTAGGAAGGCTGAAAACAGGATCACTACGAATTGTGTAGTGAGACTCTAGGCGCGCACACGCAGGCAAATACACACACACACACACACACGCAAAAACTTGGAGCTAGTGAGATAGCTCAGCAGTCTAAAGTGCTTGCTTAGGTAAGCTTAGGCAAACACAGGGACTGCAGCAGGATTCCCCGACACCACATGCCACACCAGCTCTGCTCCCAGGGCAGGCTGAGCAGGCCACAAAAAAAGAAAAAAGAAAAGAAAAGCTCAAGGTGATATATTGTAAAAAATTCTTGTTGATATGACTAGTTGTAACATATTCCAACTCCACTACCAGTGTGTTTTCAGAGTTTCTTTAAGAATGTCGAAAAATTACGAATATTTTTCCTCCTTTTTTTTTTTAACAAAATGATAAATATTCTGTACTTCCCCTTTTTACCTTGTATGTCTTAGAAATCTTTGCATTTTATTGAGAGTGCCCTCAGCTCTTTCTCTTTCTTCTTTTTTTCTTCCTCTTGTTTTTCTTTTTAAATGTACAATAATTCATTTATGGATTGTAATTAACTAAAACAGTGTCGTATTGATGGACATTTTAGTTTTCACTCTGCTCAAAGCTGCCATTTTAAGGGCTTTCCCAAAGGGTGGAGGGCTGGGAGTATAGCTCAGTGGTACAGGTGCCTGCATGGCAAGCACAAGGTCCCAAGTTCCATTCCCAGTATAAAACAAAACAAAAGCAAAAACCCACAAAACACCCCAAACCAACAAAAGCATGAAGGGTGGAATCTAGGGTTAAAGGAAAACTAGAAAAGAGAAATACCTAGAAAAATCTTCAGATATCGAGTTGCAATCTGGGGGAGCAAGAATTTTTAAAAAGCTCCGGTTCTGCCCAGTGAGGCAGCACATCTGGAATGCCAGAGGCTTGCATTTGTGAGTGCAGCTGTTCTCAGCAGAAAAAAGAAGCAGAGCAGGCCACAGCGAAGCCTCAACACACCTGAGGTTTTGCTGCAAAGTCTCTGGGAGAAGACAGATTGACAGCTGGTGTGTGAATGGGCCAAAGTACACTCTTGCAATAAAGAAACTGATAGCATGATAGATAGAGGTGAGATCGGGGCCATTATCTTCAGGTAAAGTTCTTTCAACAGGCTGCTGCTAATTCTTACACATAACTTGTAGTTGGAAAAAATAGTCCAACAGATCTATCCTTAAACCTTACGTAAGCTCTGACACATTATCAAAGAGCAAGAGAGATTTGTCTTTGTATTTTTGACACATGTCAAATGGAAAAACTTTGGTAAAGGGCAAACTACTAAAATAAAAATGATGCGTCTTAAATGTATCATGTTTAATATTTTATTAAATGCCCATTTTTATGAAAAGGCCAAGGAACACCTTCATCTGAGATTTTTTAGGGTTATTATAGTTATGTATGTGGAATTTTATACCATAGTTTTGATATAGATCTATGGTTTTTTCACGCTGAAAGATAATGAATAGCTTATAAAGTGACTCAAAGTTTTCTTTCTCTTTCATTTTTTTCTCTTTCTTCCTTTTTTGGCTTTGTTCTTAATTTTATTCTGTTTTCAAAGAGTCTGATGAAAGGAAAGAAAAATGTCCAAGAAATATCACCTTGAGGGGGCCCGGCGGGATGGCTCAGCGGTCTAAAGCGCCTGCTTGGGAAAGCTTGGGCGGCTTCAGGGACCGCGGTTCGATCCCCGGCACCACATGCTGTGCCAGCGCTGCCCTCGGGGCAGGCTGAGCCGGCCATAAAAATGAGTGAATAAACAAATGTTCTGAAACAAGAAAATGAATAAATAAATAAAATAATTTAAAACAAAAGAAATATCACCTTGAGCTTTATGAATGTTGATGCCAGGTGGAGGTGATAAAGCAGATAAAATGCCAGAGCTAGATTATAACTGAGGCATGCAATTCAGTTCCTCCAACCTTCATTCTAGGTGAAAGGCTTCTGAGAACACTGTGTTTTGCAGATCAGATTATTTGAATAGCAAGAGTCTTGGCAGTTGGAGTTAATCAGGACATGTTTAGTGTTCCTTGGGCTTTGCGAAACTTTTCTGAGTTTCATTGAGAAAAATACTTTTTCTAACCCAGGGAAATGCAAACAATGCTGGAAGAAAATCAAATTTCTCTCTGAGGACTGACAAAATATGGAAATATTATTTAAATAAAAAGCCTTTTCTGTTTTTAAACATTTAGTTTAATAACTCTTGAAAAAGGTTTCATTTTTAAAATTTTTAGTCCTATTTAATAATCTCCTTTTGAAAATAATATTTTAAAGATTTCAAAGTGGCCATTTTAGAACTTAACCAGAGAACTTACCAATTCTTTTTTTTTTTTTTTTTTTTTTTTTTTGAGACAGGGTCTCACTATGCAGTTCAGGCTGGCCTTGAGCTCACTTTTGTAGCCCAGGCTGGTCTCAAACTCACACCGATCCTCCTGCCTCAGCCTCCTGAGTGCTGGGATTACAGGTGTGCGCTACCACGCCCAGCTCCTAATTCTTGAATTAGAAAATTTGGTGAACTAAATGAAGCTATGTATTTTAAGCAGCCTACTCGGACCCTGGCTCATCACCCTCTTCTGCAAGCCAATGTCTCCGATTTTGGCTGCAGTCAAGTCACATTAGGCTTATTTAGGGTAATGATGTGTGATTATTCTGTTGTCAATATCTTTTTTGTTTTCTTTCTTTCTCTCTCTCTCTCTCTCTTTTTCTTTCTCTCTTTCTTTGCAGGACCAGGGTTTGAACTCATAACCTTGCACTTTCCAGGGAGGCACTTGCATCACATCCCTGACCCTTGTTAATGTTTTCGTTTTCTTTTCTTTTTCTTTTTCTTTTTCTTTTTTTTTTGTCTTTTTGAGACAGGGTCTCGCTATGCAGTTGAGGCTGGCCTTGGGCTCACTTTTGTAGCAGAGGCTGGTCTCGAACTCGCACCAATCCTCCTGCCTCAGCCTCCCGAGTGCTGGGATTACAGGCGTGAGCCACCATGCCCGGCTTCGTTTTCTTTTTCTGTTGTTAATTTTTTTTAAAAATATATTGGGGCCCGGCGGGATGGCTCAGTGGTCTAAAGCACCTGCTTGGGAAAGCTTGGGTGGCTTCAGGGACCGCGGTTCAATCCCCGGCACCACATGCTGCGCCAGTCCTGCCCTTGGGGTGGGCTGAGCCGGCCATAAAAATGAGTGAATAAACAAACAGAGGTTCTGAAACAAGAAAAAAAATAAAATTTAAAAAAAAAAATATTCTGGCCGGCTCAGCCTGCCCTGGGGGTGGGGCTGGTGCAGCATGTGGTGCTGGGGATCGAACTGTGGTCCCTGCAGTTGCCTAAGCTTGCTTAAGCAAGTGCTTTAGACTGCTGAGCTATCTCACCAGCCCTTCTGTTGTTAATGTTAAAAAAAAAATTTTTAGAGGAAAAAAATCCAAATGCTACTGGAAAAAAATGTTTAAATATTTGGGATTATCTTTAAGATAAATCTGTATGAAAGCTAAAAGCACAATGATATAGAGAAAAACAGTCACGTAATGAGGCTAGATGTGGACACATAGGTAGGCACATACAGTATTGTGATTTTGCACAGGTTTAGGTTTTTCATTGTAAACAGCTAAGAAAAAATGAAGTCTTGTTAAAAATTAAGATTCCTGACTCAGCGTTTTCTGAGTCACTCATGTTTTCTTTGTTTCTTTAATTTTTTTTTTTTTTTATTTCCTAAAGAATACAAAATAGGGGCCTGGCAGGATGGTTCAGTGGTCTAAAGCACCTGTTGGGGCCTGGCGGGATGGCTCAGTGGTCTAAAGCGCCTGCTTGGGGAAGCTTGGGCGGCTTCAGGGACCGAGGTTCGATCCCCGGCACCACATGCTGCGCCAGCCCGGCCCTCGGGGTGGGTTGAGCCAGCCATAAAAATGAGTGAATAAACGAAGGTTCTCAAACAAGAATAAAAATATTAAATAAAATTAAAAAAAAAAAAAATAAAGCACCTGTTTAGGAAAGCTTAGGTGGCAGCAGGGACCGCGGTTTAATCCCCAGCACCACATGCTGTATAAATAAATAAACAAACAAAAGTTCTGAAACAAGAAAAAGAATACAAAATAACAAAAAAAGTAAAAAGCATTAGGAACTATATAAAATTTCACTAAACAAAGTAATAGGAATTCAACAATGGTTGCTGTATTGTGTGATGCTATCTTCAAATTAGTTATTTAGGTTACCAGATATAACTGTGTGAAATTGGTTAAAAGAAAAGAAAACGACAAAAAATTATAACAAATTAAAAAGAAAAACAAGAATAAAAAGAAAAGAAATTTTAAGCATTAACTGCTTCTTTCAAAAGACAGCAGAGATTAGCAGTATAAATCATCGAAATTATTCTGCATATATATTTCCCCTTCTTTCTTATTTTTTTATTTTTTTATTTTTTTTAGGGAAGGGCCTACAGGGACAGGGTACTCAGGGTTTCACTACTAGATTGGACTGGTATGATCCCCCTGTTTACTTCCTCCCAAGAGCTGGGATTGTAGGCCTGTGCCACCATGCCCCGTCTCAGTCGCTGTCTCAGTTTGCCCTTTCTTTTTTTCTTTGTTTCTTTCTTTCTTTTCCTGCAGGACCAAGGTTCGAACTCATGACCTTGCACTTGCCAGGCAGGAGCTTGTGCCACAGAGCTATTTTCCCAGCCCCTTGTCCTTCTTTCTTTTGTCCTTTTTCTCATCCCACTTTTCCTTTTCCCAGCTGTCACCTGTGAAATGGGTTCCCTCTCCATGAAACATTCTTCAGAGGTGAGGGTGGATGGCGCTCAGGGTTATGGAATTCATGTCCTACTTGGATGGTACCTAGTGTTCAATTCCCAGAAAAGAAAATCTTCTTCAACCTTCTCTTTAGCTGCTTATTTTTTCTATCTATCTATCTATCTATCTATCTATCTATCTATCTATCTATCTATCATCTATCTATCTATCTATCTATCTATCTATCTATCTATCTATCTACCTATCTATCTATCATCTATCTGTTTTGCTGCTGGGGAGTGAACCCGGAGCCTGGAGCATGCTAAGCATACACTGTATTGCTCAGCCAGACTCCTGGTTGCTGGTTTAATTTCTACAACTCTACCCCACTGCCATCGCTTGTCACCTGCTCAGGAAGGTATTTATTATGTTCATAAGGGTGAGTTAGGCTCTATTCCTAGCAGACTCATGGTATGCCGTAACACTGTAGTGCTGTAATGTTGAACACCTCCAGCATTTTGTACTTTGTCGCACAGTTATACTTGCCTTCTCTGTCTCTAGACAAATACATTTCTATTAGGTAAAGGTTGTGTTTTATTTATGATTGAATCTACCAGTGCAGATGGTGCCTCACATTCAGGAAACAGTGAAAAAATGTTTGGTGAACAAATGATTACATTTATAGAATGTTTTGTCACTGGTTTTCAGAGATGCCCAGATGTCTTAGGAACTTTTGTGGTCTCTCTTTATGGAAAAATGAGACACCTTAGTTCTGAAAGTACTCTATGGTCTCTCATGCAGATCCTGGAAAAATTTTTTCCCAATTGGGAATGCACCAAGAGTTTATTTTTTGGGTAAAATATGTGTGACAGTCATTTCACTTCTATTCTTAGCTTTTTAAAAGCCAAGAAGCCGGGCGTGGTGGTGCATGCCTGTAATCCCAGCACTCGGGAGGCTGAGGCAGGAGGATCAGTGTGAGTTCAAGACCAGCCTGGACTACAAAAGTGAGCTCAAGGCCAGCCAGAACTGCGTAGTGAGACCGTGTCTCAAAAAGACAAAAAAAAAAAAAAAAAAGAGCCAAGAATATTAGTGTTTGTTTGTTTGTTTATTTATTTATATTATGGCTGGCTCAGCCTGCCATGGTGGTGGGGTTGGCGCAGCATGTGGTGCTGGGGATCAAATCATGGTCCCTGTGGTTGCCTAAATTTGCCTAAGCAGGTGCTTTAGACTGCTGAGCCACCTCGCCAGACCAAAGCTTTTAAATATGTAATAAATACATATTTATTAAAATAAATAGGGCCCTGCGGGATGTCTCAGTGGTCTAAAGTGCCTGCTTAGGAAAGCTTGGGCGGCTTTAGGGACCACGGTTCGATCCTCGGCACCACATGCTGTGCCAGCCCTGCCCTCGGGGTGGGGCTGAGTGGGCCATAAAAATGAGTGAATAAACAAACAAAGGTTCTGAAACAAGAATAAAAATAATTTTTAAAAAAAGCTTAAAAAATAAATAAATACATATTTATTACTTTTCTATATTTAAATTCTGTCTCTTGGCCCCAATTTCCCCTACCATTTATTGTGAAAAAATACCTAAAAAGCTAGAATAAAATGAAATAAGATACAGGAGTTAGAAGAATTGTGTAATACATCTGTATATTTGCCACGTGGATTCTACAGTTAAGAAAGCACCCCCCACCAAAAAAAAGGGTTCCCAAAAGTCTTAGTGAAGTTTTAAAGTTTAGTAATTCAGAAACATGTATGCTTATAAAACTTTTACATAAACTTATAAAAATATACTTAAATGTTTGCTAAAACTTTATTAAAGTCCTGCAGATGGATGACAGCAATGTGAAAATGTGAATGTGCTTAAAGCCAATGAACTACGCATTTAACCATGATTATGGGAAGCTAGGTATAGCGCTGCACACTTGTAATCCCAGCACTTAGGAGGCAGAAGCAGGAGGATCACAGCCTCTAGTCCATCCTGGCCAACATGGCAACTTACAGTGACCTCGTCCCCAAAATAAAATAGCCCTGGATTCAAACCTTAGTATTGAAAAGATATAATCATATATGGATTTCTTAATAGCATAGTAAGAACATCTGTTTTAGAAATGCTAGGCAAATATTCTTAAGTGAGTAAAGCAAATTCTCTTAAAATAGTAATACTAAAAGAAGGGGAGAGCACTCAAGTTTTACAGCAAATTAAAACGGAAAAATACACGGCTTCCTTTTAATTGTTTATTTATTTATTTTTAAAAGAATTTTTAATTTTTTTCTTGTTTCAGAACTTTTGTTTGTTTATTCATTTTTATGCCCCCCCGCCCCCACCTCCGCTCCCACCTCCGCTCCCACCTCCGCCCCCGCCTGCCCTGAGGGCAGGGCTGGCTCAGCATGTGGTGCTGGGGATCGAACCTCGGTCCCTGCAGCCACCTAAGCTTTCCTAAACAGGCGCTTTAGACCACTGAGCCATCCTGCCAGGGCCCATACACGGCTTCCTTTTAAAGAAGCCATCACAACACGAATGGAATCGTCAGGCAACTGAGCCAGGCAGCCGTCAGCTTAGGCTTCGTGTGCTGTAGTACATGTGCTTAGGAAGACGCGGTGGGAGAAGTGCTGACTGCGGTGAAATTCCCCTACACATTCTCATTAACTTCTCTCTCCCTCTCTTTCTTTTTAACTGTCTTTTTTTTTTTTTTTTGACAGTTCAAATGTCTTCAGATATAAATAACTTGCCCGTGGATTACAAGTAACAGCACTTTACCCAAAGGCAAAATTTGTACCCATGGTAATTTAGAAAATAGCCAATTTAGCTAACTGATGTCAATTGCCGTGACTACGCTACCATGGTTATGTTTCCTGGAGTTGGGGACAGATAAGATTTTTTTTTTTTTTTTTTTTTTTTTGTCTTTTTGAGACAGGGTCTCACTTATGCAGCTGAGGCTGGACTTGAGCTCACTTTTGTAGCCCAGGCTGGTCTCGAACTCACACCGATCCTCCTGCCTCAGCCTCCCGAGTGCTGGGATTACAGGTGTGAGCCACCATGCCCAGCTAGGGGACAGAGAAGATTGAGATGAGGGGCCCCCGGCAGGATGGCTCAGTGGTCTGAAGCGCCTGCTTGGGAAGGCTTGGGCGGCTTTAGGGACTGCAGTCCAATCCCCGGCACCACATGCTGCATCAGCCCTGCCCTCAGGGTGGGCTGAGCCGGCCATAAAAATGAGTGAATAAATGGGCAAAGGTTCTGGAACAAGAAAAAAATAAATAAATAAAATAAAAAGATTGAGATGATTATGAAATCACTGTGTTAGCCTTATTAAATTAGCGTTTTTTTTTCTTTTCTGTAAAGACCCCAAATTGGGGCCTGGCAGGATGGCTCAGTGGTCTAAAGCACCTGCAGGCAGCTGCAGGGACTGTGGTTCTATCCCCGGCACTACATGCTGCACCAGCCCTGCCCTCAGGGCAGGCTGAGCTGGCCATAAAAATAAATAAATAAACAAACAAAAGTTCTGAAACAAGAAAAAAAAAAAAATTCTTAAAAAAAAAAGACCCCGGGGCTGGGGAGATAGCTCCGAGGCACAAGTGCCTGCTGGGCAAGTGCAAGGTCGTGAGTTCGAACCCTGGTCCCACAAAAAAAAAAAAGACCCCAAATTAAGTTTTTAGCTTAACTTGAGTGAGTTCAAAAAGACCCCATGAAATCTCACAAAAGCCTTTGTTTTGTGAGTAATAACTGCATAGTGATGATAAGCTGAAGGGGAAACAAACAGGAGCATTGTAAGCATATGGTGTGTAATATGGAAAGTTTTTAAAGATCAGAGATCTGGAAGCCTGGAATTCAAATCTATATAGTCTTACTGTGTGTGAATTAATACCGCTTTGAGCATTGCTACCGTGTTTCCTACAGCATCAGAACGAGCTGACATAACATAGTATACAGTCTTCTCGCCACAAGCAGCCACAAGAATAGCATACTTTAATTCTGCGAGGGCCTCCAAAGAGAAAAATGGGAAAACAGCAGAGAGCTCAATGTTCATTTAGCTTTAAGATTTGAATCTTGCCCTCCTCTGAGATTTTTTTGTTTAAGAACCAAATCTCAATAACCCAGTTTTTAAAAATCAGTTTTTGTAGAGAGAAAGAATAAAGAGAAATGGATGAAAGTTATTTTAAAAAGGAGTGGGGGGAAGAGAATAACCTTTTCCTGCTTGTGAAGGCAAATTGATGTTGTGCAAGGATTTTTATTTTAAAAACGCTTTGAAGCTAGCTGCTCATGTGTATCTATAAACTCAGATGCATTCTCTTTGTTTCTGTGCATCTCTGAACTGATCTGCCACCTGCCTTGGGGCCAGGAGACCCCGAGCTGCTTTAGTTATCATTCATCCAACAAGCTCCATCTTGAATTTGGGGTTCAAGTCATTTTCATGCCTCCTAGAGAACACTTCTGATTTTATTCACATCTTCTCTATGAACAAAAACAAACATTGGAACTCAAAAGTCCTTCCCATTGATAAAGCTCTTTAAATCAGTATGATTGTTATAATATTGCATATAGACTAGCACATACATGACATGTTCACAAATATATGTAAGTTTTAAAACTCACTGTTATAAATGGTTTTAAACATTGTGGCCCTCTAGAATTTATTTGAAATTCCTAGGTGTAGATCCCTCTCCGTCAGGGAATAGTCTCTGAACGCCGAGCCCTCCTTGAGGAGCAGGGTGGAAAAGTCCCCAAAGTGTCACTGCTGCCGTTATTGATGTTGATGGCAGAGCCTTCTAACTCCAACTCCTGCTGAGCCTTTAGAAACCCAGTAGATTGTTAACATGGTTAGCAGGAGTTCATGAACTCTGCTCAGTAGAAATGCAAAACTGTAGAACTTTGATATGGAATTGACATTAAACATTGCTCTTCATATTAAGAATATCTGAAAAGTTTTAAAAGGACAAACATAAAAGCTTGTTGGGTTATAATAAGTTTTTACTGTATAAATGTTGCATTTTCAAACAAATGCTTAGAAAATAGTTATAAAGCTTTTTTTTTTTTGGCAATATGCTTCTAATTTCTCCCAGCCATTTAAAAACAAATAACAAATGTTTTGCTGTATGCTAATGGAAGCAATTTAGAAATATTTTGTTATTTACATAAAGGCGATATATAGTGGCAATGTTGGGAAAATTAGTCATTTGGAAATGATTAGAGCTTGTAGTTAAAGGGTGTATTTATTACTCACATAAAATTAAGGAAATGTCTTCAGGAACATAGTTACATTAGATTCACAGTTAAGACACCCAGTTGCATATGTTGTGGTTGTAAATTATTTTTTTTCCAGGGAGTATTTGGCTATAGCAGCTAGAAAATTTTCCTGGTAGGCACTTTAGCTTTTTTTTTTGCTTGCTGGAAATGAACTCAGATGAAGCAGGAAAAGGGAGGGAGAAAGAAGCTTTTAGAAGAGTAGGGTGACTAGTAAAAGAAGCACTAAGGTGAATGAGATACTGAGTCTTTAAAATTTTTCCTTCCAACTTCTCAAATAGATAGCATTTACCTGTAGATTATTTTATTCAATTGCTCTTTATGTGTGTGTTAAAAATAATATTGTGGAAAAGTTCTATTCATCATTTAACTTAGGGAATAAGTAGCAAGATCCCTTCTTTCTTTTTTTTTTTAAATTTTATTTATTTATTTATTGTTTCAGAACCTTTGTTTGTTTATTCACTAATTTTTATGGCCGGCTCAGCCCACCCCAAGGGCAGGGCCGGCGCAGCATGTGGTGCCGGGGATCAAACCGCGGTCCCTGAAGCCGCCCAAGCTTTCCCAAGCAGGAGCCTTAGACCACCAAGCCATCCCGCCGGGCCCCAGGATCCCTTCTTTCTATAGGGGAAAATCATACTGAATCACCAAAGAACAATCATCCCTTCCTTTCCCTCTGTCTCTGTCTCTCTCTCTTTTAAACTTGCTTATTGCTATAATTTAAGTATGCATAATGTCAGCATTCATTACAGGGAATTTGTATTTGAACATGAATATATCTTTTTTTTTGTCTTTTTGAGACAGGGTCTCACTATGCAGTTCAGGCTGGCCTTGAGCTCACTTTTGTAGCCCAGGATGCAAAACTCCCACTCATCCTCCTGCTCTCAGCTTCCCAGTTGCTAGGATTACAGGCGTGCTCCACCATGCCTGGCCCTTGAACATGACATATTTTGATTCCACTTTTCCCTGCATTTTCATCCCTTCTTTTTTTTCCCATCCCTTCTTTTCAGGTACCCTTTTCCTCCATGTTCCTAATATCTCTTTTAAGCTAAGGACATATTTTGATCTTATTCCAGCAAGATTTCATGGGCCTGATTAGCTCTCTGGGAAGAGACTGCATTTCCTCAAGGACATTGAGTTTTTAGTGTAGTAAGCTCACTCCCCCAACCCCTGCCCCACACAACAATTTTCAGTTATTGAATATTTAGTGAACAGCTGGGGACACCAAAAAAGACTAAGGGGTGATGCTTGTCTTTCAAGGACTCATGATCTCATTCTTTGTTCAGGGAGGCAAATCATAAACCACTACTTGTAGTACATCTTTTTTTTTTTTTTTTAAGAATTATTTTATTTTTTTTTTCTTGTTTCAGAACTTTTGTTTGTTTGTTTATTTATTTTTATGGCCATCTCAGCCTGCCCTGAGAGCTAGGCTAGCACAGCATGTGGTGCCGGGGATCAAACCGCAGTCCCTGCAGCTGCCCAAGCTTTCCTAAGCAGGCGCTTTAGACCCTTGAACCATCCTGCCGGGCCCCTGTAGCACATCTTTAAAAGTGCCCCAGATAGAGCTGGAGAACTGAGTGGACTACACACCTTCTTAGGCAAGTGCAGGGACCTAGGTTCAATCCCTGGCACCACATGCCATGCCAGCCTTATTCCCAGGCTCACTGAGCCAGCAACCAAGTCTGGGCGTGGTGGTGCATGCCTACAATCCCAGTGCTAAAAACAGGAGGATCACTACAAGTCTGATCTATGCAGTGGGACCCTGTACCAAATACACTCAAAAAGTGCCATAAATGGAGGTAAAGACTCAGGGTACCACACCTAGAATAAAGTAATGATTGGCAGGGAGGTAAAGCTTTACAGAGGGGTGACAGTTCAACTCATTTTAAAGAATGTGGAGGAGCCCACCAGACAGAAGAAAGCATTTCATATAGAGTGACTAGAACAAAAGGGAAGGAGTCATGAGGATCACAGAGTATCTGGGCTGTAGCTACACTCTAGGGTCAGAGGCAAGGTTGCAGAGTGCAGGAGAGACTGGCAAGAGCGACAGATGCCCAAAGCAGTGTTGTGAAGAAATGGGCTTTAATTTGGATTTCACTTTTAGATTTATTGAAAGCGAAAATAGTAGATTCATGTTTAAGAAAGAGCATTTTGCCACAAAGACTGGACACAAAAGAGATCAGAGACAGAGAACTTGAGAATCCGGACAGGAAACGAGGAGAGCTGTGTATAAAACTGTGGCAATGCAGTTAAAAGAAGGGCACTGATTCGAGAGAGAGAATCAGTGGTACTTGGTGAGAACTTGGGTTTGGGAATTAAAGTAAATGCAATTGTAAACGATGATTTCAGAGTTGCTTCTGCCTGGGCACTGTGAAACCATAGATGAGGGAGTGGAGACCAGAGACAGTTTTGATGTTAGACATGTCACCAATCAGCAGGTGGCAGCCAGATTGCCTTGTGCGGTTTTGAAGAGATAATGGGTTAAAGATATGTGTCTGGGAGAGGTCATCAGCGAAGGGGTAGGAGAAGTGCACAGAGATCAGTGAAGTTGCTTAGCTAGAGCTTAGGGTGCAGGAGAAGGAGGCCGAGATGGGGAGACTGGGGTGTGTCTAGAGAGAGGAAGGGCTGAGAATGAGAGGTTGGGAGGTGTCCAGAGAGGGAAGGCTGGGAGTTCCCAGAAGCAGGGAGCAGTCAGTTGTGTTTATTATAAGCAAAGCTGGCCAGAGTGTTTCTCTCCAGGCTACTCATTCAG
>PVJA010044126.1:0-16343 GCA_004027025.1 Myocastor coypus | reverse complement strand
AGGAGGAGGAGGAGGAGGAGGAGGAGGAGGAGGAGGAAGAGGAAGAAAGTGTCTGAAGAACCATGAATTAAAGAATATAACAACTTTGGCTTTAACCTTCCCACAGCCATGTAAATGTTCCCATGGACATAGTTACTTACCTCCTTTTTTCAACTAAGAAACAACATGCATCAGCATAGCTACTGGGACAACTACACATGTTAATGGTGAAGAACTGTGGTAGTTCGTATGACACTGTGGTCATTTATTTTACCTACCATTACAGGATTCCCATACCAATTCACTAGTGTATTGCTCAGGCTAAGTGTAAATTTATTCTGATTTTTCTAAACACATGTCAGGGAAGAGTTAGGATAGGTAACCAGGATGCAGGTAGGTGGTAGGAAAAAGCAGTAATAGGGAATGCAATTTGTCTTGTATTATCTGTAACTCAGATGGAAATACCATAAATAATTAGAAATGTATTATCTAATCAAACAACTCAGTACAGATTTTATGTTTTCATGTTAATATGCTGTGTTTTATGATAGGAAAATTTTGATTTAAAATATGATTATACAGTGACTCCAAAGAAACTGTCATGAAAAAAAGAGATGGAATAAGAAACTCATTATTAATTTCCAAATAATGGTGAACAACATATATTTCAAGAAGGTTACAGTATTTGATGACCCTATGTAAAATCTTAAGATACTAAATTTTTAGTGCACCCAAACTTTCTTCCCCCTTCTCTTTACAACAAGAATACTTATCTGTTTGATCAGGAAGCCTGTGTTGAACTCCACTGTACATATATGTTGCCTGACATTACAGCAGAGAGTCCCAGGCTGCCGGTTTTGATCCCCAAGAGGCATGGCTCATGTCACCCTGATTCTTGCCACACCACACTGTGTCTTATTTTAAAGGCACCAGAAGGAACATGTCTGGCACAGTTTTCAATTCTAGTTGCAGCTGAGGTGTAGCTGCTAATTTTCTTTCTAAAATGTGGTCAGGAGAAGAAGAGAAAAATGAGGATAAATAAAAATGGATCAATTATTGAACTAAAGATGCACTAACATATTACGATTATTTGTCTTGTACCAATCACGAAGATAGAGGCTTTGTTTGGGTCTGCTAGTTTAATCTTTACACGATGCATGAGGAATGTGAAGCCTTATTCAGCCTTATGAGGGTCTGCTGAGCTCCTGCCTTCCAATCCACTCTCTCTGCTGCAGCCAGGTTATCCAGGCTAATTAATCATTGATTTAAAGCTATGCATGGTTCCTTGTTACTTTTGGGAAAACATCCAAAACTTTCATCTAAGTTGTAAGGAGTGTTGGGACTCCAGTCCTACTCCGACTCTCTCTGTGTTACCTTTTTGAACTCAGTTCTGCCTGTTCACATCCTGGATTCTCTTGTCCCCGCCTCCCTTTTCAATAAAAGGTATAAAATGAATGAATGAATGAATAGTGCAGAGTTGGGGTAGGCGTTCTTCAGAGGCAAGATAAGGAAGGAATGAACAGGCTAGAGGATTAATAACAAAACTATCATTATAGATGAGTTCTTTGGGGTTTAAGCTGATGAAAACATGCAGCTGGTCTGGCACACAAATATTGGTTTCTTCCCCTTTAGGCTCAGATGGAGGGCATTTCCTGAAGGAGGCTTTTGTTTTATGCTCAGCATTCTACATTGATGCTACTACAGCACAGGACTACATCTTATTAGGTTCTCTATCCAGCACACAACACTGGAAAGAGTACATAATGGCTGCTCTAAATTTCTGTATTGTTTTGAATTACAGTTGCCCAAGAGCACATAGTAGTATTACTTTCTGGTGGGGTACTTATTTCTTTTGTGTCCATTAGTTTCTATCACATGTCATTATCATGTGCTTGGGGATTTTATGAATTCAAAAGTCAGTGCAAATTGTGGGGGTGCCAGCCTACTCTGAAATATAAGATGATGCTATCTAATTAAGTAATAAAATTAAAAGGCAACCCTGATTCTGCATTCTCCAGTTGTTCTGCGGAACACTTGTTTGTTTTTTGTTATCTTTTTTTAACCACCACTGTTTCCTTTTGCTGGCTCATTCTTACCTCGGAAGATGAAGTCTCAGCAGGGCCACTGTTAGACAATGGACATTTAGACAGCGGCATCCCCAGCACCAGGACAATGGTACCCAACGCATAAGAGGTACTCTGTGAAAGATATTGAATCCATGAGTAAATGAGTATAAGAATGAAAGGATGTTGGGGGGATTCGACTGGGATGTTTTTAGAGGAAAGATCAGAAGTAATGAGATTAGAAAAATTACCACAGAGCTATGATAACAACCATATTCCTTGACTTTTAAGCTGAGTAAACCATGATGTACGTCTTCCACTCAGACCTCAGTTTCCAAACAGCATCCTCAGATAAGATGAGGTATGAAACATTGAGTAAATGGTTTATTCTATGGTGAGGGCATGGAAAACACAGGATGAATCTGGAACATTGTGTAGTATGAGAAAGTAAGGAAGTACTCAAGTGTCCCTAACTATGATGGGTGTGACGACTTTTATGTAACAATCAGATATAGAGAAAAATGAGAACTTGGTAACAGATAAACCCGGCAAACACTGGTTGACCAACTGCAACTGATCATTATTAATGTCACTAATGACAGACACTGACATTAGACTCTCTCATATGATGTGGTGAGAATATCCCCTCCCTTCTGGGATGTTTATCTCCAGATCCATACCCTTAACCTAGTCATGAGGAGACAAAAGATAACTCAAATTGGGGGGACAACAAGAAAATACTTAACCGGTATATTTATAAGTATAAAGGTCACAAAAAACAAAGAAAGACTGAGAAGTTGCAAAAGTATTGGAGGAGACTTAAATAACAAAATGTCATATGATGTCCTGAAAATAAAAAGTGAAAATACTGCTAAAATCTGAATCAATGCTGCAGTTCAGTTAACATTAATAGGCTAGTACTAATCAGCTAGTTTTGACGTTGGGGAAGGGTATATGGGAACTCTGTTTACAAACTTTAGAACAGCTCTTGCGTCCAGGGTTCATTTGCAGGGGCACAATGCTGGGAGCAGAGAGGCTTTCTTGATTTGGATCTGTGAGCTCTTAGCCCTCTAGCTGTGGATATATAATGAATGCTACTGCTTTCTGCATAATTCTTTTTATTTTATTAAAGGGCTTCGCTGGAACTCCCTCGATCATTTCCATCTGGAGGAAGGATAGGCAATGAAATACTTCATTTTATAAGAGACTAGACTGAGCTCTTTTCCCAAGCTTAGGGTCAAATGAATACCCACATGTGTGAGCATAGGCATTTGTAGAGGTCCAAGTGTGGTCCCTGGAAAGGATTGATCTTCCAGAACACCGTGATATCAAGTGACACACTGAGAAAGGAGCTGAGTGGTGGTGAGAAAGTTGAGAAAGATGATAGTGAAAGACCACAACTTTGTTAACACATTTCCAGCATGGCGTGGGCCCAAACAGGCCCTTGTCTCGTAGGCTCAGAGAACAGGATCTTCCCTGGTAAAGCCCATGCTGTAGGCTATTGCAGTTCTTTTGTTGTGATTCTGCTGTAAACCAGGAATGAAGAAAAGCGAGCACTTGTGTGCTTAACCCTTTGCTCCATAATTTCAGTGCTTATTTAAACAAAAAATTCTCCCAAGATACTATGAAGTGGTCTTCGTTGCTCTGTAATTTACCTGTGGGAATTAGAGACCTGAGGAGTAGTTAAGCAGCACACTTAGTTGTTCAGAAAGTGACAGAGTTTCTATCTCATATCCAGGTGTACGTGATGCCATGGCCCATAGTCTTTCCAGACCTAGACTGCAGTTCAAGAGAAAGTGTCTTTCTGCTGGTTAATCACCCTACATGAGAGAGTCCCATGAGAGAGTCCTGGAAGAGAATACGTTTTTTTGTGGGGGGTGGGGGGCAGGACCAAGGTTTGAACTCATGACCTTGCACTTGTCAGGCGGGCCCTTGTGCCACCCTGAAAATCTCCCCGACCCTGAAAATACTCTTTTGAATTGTATTATAGAAGACCTATTGTTTAAAAAAAACAATGAGTGTCTCTTGCTTTTTGAAGATAACAAACTTCTTTTTTTTGTTTTGGTTTTGTCCAATACTTTTAAAAATTAATTTTAATGCAAAGAAATAGCAATGAGACAGTTTCACAAGCTTCATAATGAATCCATAAGGACATAGCTTCCCAGCAGTCATTTCCCCTTTCTCTTGGGAGCTAACTCTGATTTTTGATTGAATATTTAATGCCAAGTCTGCCTAGTGTAAGTACTGTGGCTGAGGCTGACTCCCTGGCACGTGGAGGACAATGTGATTCAGACTATCTCTGAGTCTTTCTCTAGCCCCAGATTTTAGTTAAGGGATGGACATGGAAGCTAAATTGGATCCAGAAACATGCTAAATTGGATCAAGAAACATGCTAAATTGGATCAAGAAACATGAGGATTCATTCATTGGGAGCCCCTGGGAGAAATCTCTTTGCTTCTCTCAGTGGGCTTTCAGAGACATCCTCATCGTCTGCTGGGATAAGAACAAGGGAACTTGTATCCAAGGGTCATGGATAAAGAGTGAGGATGTAGCCAACTTCACTTTGCCATGCTAGAGTCAGTCTTTGGGGACAGTGGGTTCTGAAGTCATTCACTGGGAGAGGGGCAGAAATACCAACAGGATTTGTTAGTTAGCTATGCTACAATAGTGTTGTATGAAAAACAACCCCAAAGGTCTCAGTGACTGGCAACAGTACTTATTTTCCCTTCATATACATCTGCACATAAGTTGTGGTTTGGTTGATATCATCTGCACTTTTTATTTTTATTTTTATTTATTTATTTATTTTTATAATTATTTTATTTTATTTTTCTTGTTTCAGAACCTTTATTTATTCACTCATTTTTATGGCCAGCTCAGCCCATCCCTAGGGCAGGGCTGGCGCAGCATGTGGTTCCGGGGATCGAACTGTGGTCCCTGAAGACGCCCAAGCTTTCCCAAACAGGCGCTTTAGACCACTGAGCCATCCCGCCGGGCCCCTCATCTGCACTTTTTAAAAAAAATATTATAGCCAGCTCAGCCTGCCTGGGGATGGAGCTGGTGCAGCATGTGGTGTCAGGGATCGAACCATGGTCCCTGTGGTTGCCTAAGCTTGTCTAAACAGGCACTTTAGACCGTTGAACCATCTTGCTGGCCTGCATCTATACTTTTTGACCTTGGCAAACTCCTAACTTTGCCTTGGATTCAGAATGTTCCAAATGTCTTCATTTCTGTACTTAGGCTCAAGGAGCAGCGGGGTAGGCTGTTTTCATAGTAGAAGGCAGAAGTTGCACAAGGCCAAGAAGACCCACTCAAGCACTTTTATAGCGTCTAGCTTGACATAAGCATTGGTAATGTCCATGCACTTCCCAGTGACCAAAGTAAGCCAGATGGCTGCAGTCAGCAAAGCAGGGCAGGGTGATACATGTCCCCAAGAAGGAGGTGCTCAAAAGTCACATGGCAAGCACTTAGATATATGGGAACGTCAGAGGGTGGAAGTGAAGAAACAAGGCCAGTAAACCAGTGTAACATCCACTACCCATCAAGAACCCACTAGGGGCCAGTCATTTAAAATGTCGCTTCCTTTAATCCTTACAATAGTTATATGGGACAGATGTTAACATTTGCTGCATGACTCAGTGTTCACCTGTTGTGTGCCCACTGGGTTTGGCACCGTGGCTGTGGTATGAAACAGCCCTGAGATCCAGCTGACTGGAGAACAGGCAAGATAAGTGGGAGGCTGTTAGACATCAAGAAACAGCCAAGGAAATTTCTTGAACTTAAGCCAGCCCTGATGCACAAAAGATTCCAGAACAGCCAAGAAGTCAGAGAGCCAGGCTCGAGGAGAGGGAGCATCTCATGTAGGAGACCATCTGCTCTCTCCCCCTATCACCTGTTGGGCTTATTCTTCAGAATTATTTCTTATGTGGCCATTACTTCCTCTAGAATTACTTCCTGTATGGTCATTGGTTCCGCCCACTCCTTTGTTGCCCCGTCAGCCTTGACTCTTGGGCTCAGTGATGGTCCTGTGTCATCTGCCTCCTGAGCAACTAGGACTATGGCTGTGGGCTACTACATAGAGCAATATGGCGCTATTGCACCCTGTCCCTTCCCTTCTCCACACACACACACACACACACACACACACACACACACACAGCTATCAACTGAAAATTTGTTAGTTTGGCTTCTGCTATTCTTCCCAGTTATGCCAACCTTAGAGAAGCACAAATGAACAATAATTAAAAACCACAAAAGACCACAATAGACAATTAGAGGGTGGGGCACTAGATGACTAGGCATTCTTATAATGGAATTAGCATAAAGGAAAAGATTAATGGGGGTAGCTGAGTCAAGGGGAACTTCCAGTCAGTGTTCAAATTGCTTCTCCTCCTGCCTATTCCCAAGACCATTTTCATGTCATAAACTTGAAACCTCACATCCTGAGTTTTTTTTTTTGTCAAGTCATTGTTCTCTGAAGGGATGGGTGAGAAAACTTCTTTTTTCATGCCCTTTCACAATTAGTATGGAACACATAACTTAATTGTATCCAACACTTACTGAATACCTACCATGTGCCAGACAGTAAGATAGATGCAAGCGAAAGCCTTTCTGCCAGGATCACTTAATAAAGTGCTGGCAGTGGTTACCTGAGGTAGGGACAAGTCCCATGGGACAGAGAAGAGTGAGAGATTCTTTCTTTTTTGGAAGGAGAAGCAGAAAGAGTAAATGTCACCCAATCTGAGTGTTGAAATTTAAGAAGAGGACAAAGGAGATTTTAGGAAGAAGTTTGCTGTGTATAAATAATGGCAGAAGAATAAAAGCATACTAAAGAAAACTAATATGGGAAAATAAGGGGCTGTTGGGATTTGGGTGCTGTGTATTCCTCTTTCAAACATCGCATCCCTCATTTTGTGTTTTACTTAAGTGTTTTGTTTGAAAAGCCAGGTAAAAAGAGTATGAAAACAGCTGCTAGAGCTTTAGAGTCTGTCACTTTTTTTTTTTTTTTTTTTCAAGTAGCCTACAGCTTAGATCAAATGGCTGAAATAACCTGGAGATTTATGGTTACAAAAGTCTAGGTGAGAGTTTCTGTGAACTGTAGAAGAGGCCTCTGACTCCATTTCTCTTCAGTATTCTGTAGCTTCCTTGTGTATTGGCTTTCTCATCAGACTGTTCTGAAATGCAGGAGAGATTCTCTGCTGCGAGACTCAAGTGTTAATGTTCTCATCTAAAGTTCTGAGCTGTACTCACAAGTATCCCCTTCAATCTCCCCACGTGGGTGTGTGTGTGTGTATTGCTAATTTGTGATGTTCCTATTTCCATCAGCACACTATCCCTGCAACCAGGATTCATTCTTGATTGCCAGTTCCTTGAAGTTCAGTCTGCTTTTGGGTTTTTGCACACCTTTTTCATGGCCACGCCTTTATTCTGCTTCCCAGCCTTGACAGGGACAGCCCCTGTCCCTCCAATGTACTTCTGGACTGCAATAGAGAGATGGATGTGATCCAATCCTCTTTCCTCTTGGCAGTGTCCTCCACATATACTCCAGTGTTATGGTCTCTAATGACTAAGAACATATTGGGTAGGGAGACAGGAATAGCTCTGTGGTATATGAGCTGCAGCTCTGAAGTGTATATGCTCACTTCCACTGCTGGGCTATACTTAGCTTGCAGAAAGAACACAGTGTTTACCTTGTTTGTGGTTAAAATAAATACTTGGATTAGGTAAAGCCAATGAACAATGCATAAGTAAGTGACTGGAGCATTTGTCTAAGTGGAAATGTATGGTTGACATGGAAATTGTTTCCTCTTCACTCTGGGTCCGGGATCCTGGGAAAGCCCTAGAACCAGAGAAGATAGGAGGCATCTCAGTCGTAGATTGATCTGCCTCCTAGCCATACTGGTGGAAGAATCCTGAGCTTCTTGGAAGAAATCTCAAGAGAAAGGGTTTCAAACAGTGAAAAGTTCTCTCTCAAACTGAGTAGGAATAATACTTTATTAGCTACTAGGGGTAGTACAGGGGTGAGGGGGGAGGGAGTGGAGTGAAAGGGTAGGAGTAGGAAGAGCACTGTGGAAATGAGCGCCAGGGAGGCAGTCTCACCGTCACCAAGCTCCCTCGGAGCCCTTCCTAATTGAAAATCTCACCCTGGAGCTCGCAGCCTTGTTTCTGGAGGACGCCCGGCTGTGCCTCCATGAGGAGAGCTAGTTTATGGGCAGGAGTGCACGCCTTAAGTGCCTGTGGCTTAATCCAGCAGTTGGTGGGATGACTGCTGTATTTGGCCAGTTCATCTCTGCTTCCACATTCCATCAGAGCTAGCTGTCAGGCACCTCCATTTGCCTAATAAGCATGGGTGCTGGAGGAAACTGAAGGCTATTTACAGTAAATTATTTAATTAAGACCAGGAGCAGGGCAGCTTTCACTGTTGTCTGATGAGACAAGCCTGGGACTGCTTAAAATTACCATAGATCACCATGACTGTTTAATCTGCAGAGTCCATTAGTGCTGTCAGTGAGGGCCAGACAGTAGAGGTGTGGAAAGCAGCTAAGGAATGCAGCCTGACTGCGGCCCTGCTGCAGGAAGGAGGTAACTGGGGCTGGAGACGGAGGATAAGCGGTATCCAGAACAAGGCTTGAGCCCTCAATATCCTCAAATGGGCTGCAGATAAGGCTTACATGAAAGAGATAAATAATGCTGTTTGGGGGAGCTCAGGAAAGTCAAAACTCTCTTGGAACTAAGGCAAAGACTTCTCTGGACATCTATTATTTTTGGGTTTCAGACAGTTTTGGGGGGCAGATAAGGGAAAGTGAAGGAAAAGGCTGAGGTAAAGGCAGGGAAAATGAACAGGATGGTCGAAGTTAGAACAAAGGCTTTTTTTAAGTAGCAAATTTTGCCAGTTAGGATAACCGTCTCATCTCTAAGGCTGACAGTTGTTGCTGTGATATCCTTCAGTGAGATTCAGATCCCACAGCTGCCATGCCATCTTGTGTTGAGGCACTGTGGATCCAGAACACCATGGTCATCAATTAACCCTTACACAACCCGGTCTCCCACACAAGAGGAAAGGGCATGGGAAGGGAGCCCTCCTGTCTGTTCCTTCAAGACCTTTAGCCCATGGAGGCAACCTTGGCTGAACATTGGAATCTCCTGGAAGCTTCATACAGTGATGATGCCTGGCTCCAAAGATGTTCTGGCTTCTTGCCTGGTAACCTGAGTTAAGAAGATCTTGGGGTGAGGAGTGTGGAAGAGAATGGAGAGATTTTATAATTTTAAGGATGCCATGAAGATAGCTTAGGGAGCAAGAAGAAATGGCAGAGATGCAGCTTTTAGATGAATGATTTTAGCAGAGGTTATTCAAATGACAGGCCTGGGATACAGGCCCATGAAACACGGATTTTTAAAGCCCTCTGAACTTTACCTTTGTCTTAGTTACTTTCCGGTCACTGCGACAATTTCTAATACCCAGAAGTTAAGGAAAGGCTTATTGTGGTGTACAGTCTGTAGAGGTTTTAGTCCACAGTTGGCTGCCTCCAATGTAGGGCAGCATGGCAGAGGAGAAACAGTTCATGGTGTGGCAGGCAGGAAGCCGCAGCCACCCTCCTACTTTCCCTTTCGTTACATCCACTCTACAAGCCTATTGGTTGCTGCTGCTCACACCCAGGGTGAGACTTCCCTTTTCAGTGAGTCCATCACCACACTGAGACTTATGCTAAGCCAGTCAGCGGACTAATCCAGTATCACACACTCATGATCCCGTATCCACACCTAATATCCCGTCACCTCTCAGAGCCACACCTATGAGTCCAGGAGGCTGTAGGGGGCATCAAGACCCAAGCTGTAATAAGCCTCTTTTCTCTGGGGCTAGAGTGAAATCTAGCCAGTGTGTTGTAAGGACTGTGGTCAGGTTGTTTGTTGCCTTCCTCGTGTCCAGGAAGCCGATGACCTTAAATCTTCTATTGCTTTTGCCTCTGCCTCCAGTGTCAGCTGGGTCCACATTGGCCCATACCCCATTCATGGTAAATAAGGCTCTTGAATGAATAAATGCATAGAGCTTTCCTTTGATCCTTATAGTCTTGGTTTCTGTACCACTTTTCTAGAAAGCTCCTCCTTTAAGCTCCTGAGATAAAAACCATGCCCCTGCAAAGCTATGGATTCCTATACCATGTATAGGAAACCATCCCTGCTTGGAAATGCCTATGAATTTGTCCCTGGTCAGAGGGTGAATGAGGATAAAAAGCAAAGAGACACAGAATTAGTTTAAAAAGAGGGACCGGGTGGGGGGGGGAGCTCTTGCCTCTCTTCAATAAGGACTACAGAACCTCTGGCTCATCTTGCTTTTATTTCTTCAGACATGGGGACAAACAATTAGGGCAGAAATAGATTGATCTGCCTCCTGTTACCTACAGTATTCACCCAGGCAAGCAGCTGGATCTCGCTGGGTGGATGCTTCCTTAGAACCATCAGGGTACCAGCATGCCTGCACATTGCCTAGGGAGCACAGCTCAGTGTTGTGCTCCCTTGTGCTCTGAGAAGGTCAGTTAGGCCCTGATCCTTTCTGTTCTACAGTCACGTACTCTTGTAAAACATACTTCATTGCCGCACTTTGTTTCACTTTCAGCTTTAATCATTTCAAAGGGAGTGGAATTCTGATTTTTTTTAAAAATATATTTTAGTACAGGGTTTACAGGGTCTCACACAGATCAGACTCATAGTGATTCTTCTGTTTTTCAGCCTCTCAAGCACTGGGATTATAGGCATGCATCACCACACCCAGTCTCAGTCTTCTTTTCAGTGTGCCCTGGTGGTTGGACCAGCACAGCACACTGGGGATCGAACCCAGGTCCCTGCATCTGCCTGAGCAGAACTATCTGGCTGGCCCAGAATTCTGATTCTTGACCCAAACATCTGAAACATTCCCTTTATAGATGCTATAATGTCTCCCTTTCTCTTTCCCTCCCTCATTCCTGCCCTCTCTCTTTCCTTCGTTTTTTTTTTTTTTTCTTGTTCTGCTGCTTCCCCATTGAATGAAGGCGTTGCTACAATCTGAAACCCAGTCCCCAGCAGCACTTTTCTGCAAATGATGTGCTCAGTGGTGAGTCAAACCACAGGGATCATAGCAAGTTGCCTAAACGTCTATGTTGCTCCACCCACTTATGTCCGGAGCACCTCACAAACAATTCTTGAGGGATACTAACAGGCCTAGGTAGTTGATCTCATTTACTAGACAGAAACACATGCTGGTGGCCTTGAGCCCACCAATGGAACCACTGCTTTTAATCCCCTTTTCTCTCTAATGAGACACAAGATGTAGGGCCAAAAGGAAACTGTAATAGATAAAGTGGGAGTCAAGCAGTCCACTGGGGACCATCCAGACAGCAGACAGAGGCCAGGAATGGCACGGCTGCAGTTAGCAGCAGAGGAGTTGGGAATCTGGGAGTATCTTAGTTCATTTTATGTTGTTCTAAAAGTATGCCACATAGTGAGTGACTTATAAAGAAAGTAAATCTTCTTCTCATGGTTCTGAAGCCTGGTATGTCCAGTATGGAGGTGCCTGTGTCAGTTGAGGCTCTTCTTTCTGTGTTTTAGCATAGCAAGGTATTCCATATTCCAAGGTATTTCCTGGAGAGAAACTTAGCTATCACAGTCAGATATGGGAGCTTTTGGTATTTTTCTCCACTGCACACCAGCCAGGCACACATACAGGTCTGCTCCATCCTACATGGCAGCACCTATTTTTCTAATACTTTAAAGAGGGAAAGAATGTCAAATACATTACTAGGAAACTTTACCTATGGTAAAAATGGTTCATGATTGGAATCCAAGGCTGGAGGGAGGGGGAAAGCACGAATAAACCAGAAACACCTGGTAGGAGGATACGTTTTGGAGTTTCCCCAAGTGTGATTGTTCTTATAATTGCTGTGGGTGGGCCTTTCTGGGAAATGAAGCTCCGTTCTTGGAGTTGTTACAGAAACATTGGCTCATTTGGGCAACAATTTTATGAAGCTAGGGAAACCCCTGCATTTGACTAATGCAGATCTAGAATTCTTCACGTGGCCTGAACTGGCTCTTCAAAGACCCTAACAGAAGAGGAACCTGTGATGTGACCTACCAAAACACCATGAGTTCTCTCCCCTATTACTCTAAGAACTGTACCAGCTATGGCTTATGGTAATCTTCTGTATGTTAAACTTTAGTGTAGCCATTGGTGAATTCCCTGCCAAACTTATGCATAATATGGGGTTGCCCATTTCTTCAAAGTGGGCAACCAGTCAGGTTCTCACGTCAAGCACAGAGGATCCTTCATAGATTTTTCCTTTCTTTAGTGTTAATCCTTACAATTTACCCCAAATTATTGGTTCTATTTCCAAAAATATAACCAGTACTATCCATTTTTCTCCATACCTACTGCTGTCACACCAACCAAAACCATGTGGGTTACAGTGATGTCATGTTTTCATCCTTTGACCCATCAACCCAGTATCCACACTGCAACCAGAGCAATCCTTTAGAAACAACTAGATTATGCAATTCCCAGGCTGAAGGCCACATTCATTCTGCCTCCATCCCATGTCTTCCAGGTCCTCTTAGAATAAAATAACCAAGAAACTTGACTGTGTTCTGCAGGATGACTTGCTGGGATTCCTACCTATGTTTCCATGTCCAGGTCCTTCCGGTCTCCACTGAACTCACCACTGGCCTGTCCTCTGAACTGAACACACAGAGTCCACCCTTCTCTTTGCAGTTTCTCTCTTTCCTGGATTGCATGCTCTGTACATTTTCCTGTGAAACCTTACATTTTCTTGTGGCTTTAATTATCATAGTAAGTTGAATAAGTTGTGAAGCAGTAATGGAATAACAGTGGATAAAGCAGTAACTGATAACTATGGAATTAGACACAGTGACTATCAAATGGGAGGTAGAAAAGGATCTATGGACGATGAAAAAAGGGGAGTGTGAAGTTAAATTTTTTGATTTTTTTTATTTTTAAGGGGAATGGGTGCATTTTGATGTTTCTGGAAGGAGCAGCCAGAAAGAAAAAGGAGTAGTGTGGGGGCAAGTGGAGGAATCAAAGCAAATTCTCAAGAAGCAAATTTCTCAAGTTCCTTTTAAATGCAAATCACTTTAAAAAGGGACTGGGTGTATGTAGCTCAGTGGTACAGCACCTACCTAGCATGCATGAGGCCCTGGGTTTGATCCTCAGCACTAGGGTTGGGTTGGGGAGATGATCACTTTGAAGACAAATTATTTTACTCAAGAATTCTGGCTCCTATTTAGGTTCATTGCTTCCCAATGATTATATGAACTTCTACCCTATACTGCAAATGTCTGCTCATCTATGTATGTATAAGCGTGAACTCTGTGAGCAAAGGGTCTAGGTGTTACCCATTTGTGTGTTTTAGTGGCACATCATGTAAATAAAGCCTAGAAATGAATAAATCTATCTGTTGACTTTCTAAGGGACAGTGGTGTCCTGGAATGGCATGAAATCATTAACTAACTAGATAAAGAGGAGCTGTGGAAGGAGGTGAACAATGTAAGTAGGGCTGTATGCAGATATCAAAGAGAAACTTCAGCAATTGTATGCTTTTAAAAAGACAAAGCTGAAGCAAACATGGCCTATTTTCTCTCCTTCCTCAGAGCTGTTATCTATGTGCTGGCATATTTTCCACAGCCACCAGCAAAGCACACACATATGCATACCTTTTAAATGGTATTTTCAACAATTCCTTCACCCTCCTTCCTATTCATACTGTGATAGCTGCAGATTATTCTACCCAGTTAATGTACTGGAATTCACTCACCATTTTTGCTTTTCATGTTGTTGGACATTTAGATTGTTTTCAGCTTCTGCTATTACAGATAATGTTACAGGAAAGACCTTTTGCATAGACATTTGCTATCCTTCTGAATGATCTCTGTCTTAGTTATTTTTCTTGTTGCTGACACAAAAATCCCTGACACTCAAAGTAAATGGAGACAAGGTTTATTTGGCTCACAGCTATAGAGCTTTCAGGAGATAACTGGCTGGCTCTAAGGCAGGGTGGCATGGGCAGAGGGTGAACCACCGAGGAGAAGTGGTGGATGGTGGGCAGAAGGTAGCAGAGCAATGAAGTAGTGATGAAGAAGCAGAGAATAGCGAGGTAGAAACCACTGTCTTTTATCCCCTCCAGGTTATTCACATTTGGGGTGGTGCCATCTATACCGAGGATGGGCCTTCCTGTTATCCACACCCAGAATGATGCTTCTCCAATCTGTGGACCAGTTTAGCAATTCCATTCCCTTACTCTCAGCATCACACAACTTATTTCCAGGACCACACACCCTAGAACCAGACCCACTTACGAGCATGTGTGGCTCTGGGGGCACCTCTAGATACAAGCCAAAGGCCTTGTGTGTTCATGAGGAGGGGGCGAGCTTTTCAGAGATGGCTGAGCTTAGAGTTTGTGATGGATTCATGGTCCAATGCTGGGATGAACGGTGTGAGCGCTACACCTGCCCTAGGGTGTAGGGTAGCCTGCAACCAATATAAAGGACAGCCGGAGGGTGGTCCCTGTTCTCTCTCTCTGTTGTTGCTTTTGCTGTCTTCTGCCACCAGGAACTATTGTCCCTCTGCCATGTGCCTCCCTGCCTTGGAGCCAGCCAATTACAGGCTGAAACCTGCACAACTGTGAGCTAAATCTTCCTTCCCCTTTTAACTTTGTGTGCTAAGTATTTTATCTCAGCAATGAGAGAAGAGTAGGACAACAGTCTATGGTGAATGAAATTCTTGGGCCAAAGAGTATGGCCATTTGTTTATGGTTCTCAATATGCACTGCGGAATTTCTGTTTTATACCCACTGTCAGGAAAGCATGAACGTGTCTGGCTCACTGCCAACTTTCTGGGGCAAGTGTTAGTGTAAAAGTGGCCTTGCTAAGTTAGTTGACATAAAACATGTCTAGTTTCATTTGAATTTGTTACACTCTGAACATTTTCTCATATTTGCTTATTATCTACGATTCCTTCTGTTTGTGTCTTTGCCTATTTATAGGAACATTTATGATATTTTTATATACTAGAATACATTTTTAATACTATCCATAATAATTTATTTCTCATCAAAAAGAATATTTGGCTTTTCCTACAGCTGTGTTGTTTTCACTGTGGTTAGCTTGTTCTTAGAAGTTATCTGTTCATCTTTCATTATGAGCTCTTTCAAAAATTGAAAATTCAGCCATTATCCTCTAAATAAACATGTAAGAACTCTTAGTTTTAGTCTATACACTGTATTTATATTTACATACTTAGTAAATTTATATTTTTAAATAAAAATCTGGATATAATTTCATTTTTTCCTTAAACTAACCATCCAGTGGTAGTTTCAACTCTTTCTGAGAAGATTGGGAAACAACTTAAGCAGGAGGGCACACTCCTTGTCTTACAGCTACATTTATTTTATTTTATTTTTTAAAATGTATTTAGTACAGGGTCTACAGGGTGGGACTACACAGCTTGGACTCATAGTGATCCTCCTGGTCTCAGCCTCCTAAGCATTGGGATTACAGGTGTGCGCCACCACACCCAGTCTGTCTCTGTCTCAGTACACCCGGGGAATGAGGCCAGCACAGCACTCTGGGGATCGAAACCTGGTCCCAGAGTCTGCCTATGCAGGCACTTTAATCTGCAGAGCTGTCTGGCTGGCCCTATGTAGCTGCATTTCCATAACAACCACGTTGTTTTAATTTAGCCTGCATGTTTATTTGGTAGCTTAAAGGTGATCTTTAGGACAGCAGGTATTTTAAGTAGAGGTAAGTAAGATTTTCAAGCAAGGGCCACATTATGGTTTTCATGGGTCCTGGGCACTCTTAACTTCATTGGTGTTTTCCTCCATAAAAAACAACTGTGCATTATAACTGTATTGTTATAAATACTCCAGGCTCCATTAATCATTATATGTTCATTCTTCTTTTTGCTCTTATTTGAAAGAACTTAAAACAGTCTATGGATCCTAGAACTGTGCCTTTTGTGCCAAATGGATAAGTCAGTCCTCCCAAGTGACTATCAGTACTAATTATCTATCTATCTATCTATCTATCTATCTATCTATCTATCTATCTATCTCCTATGTATCTACCTATCAATATAATTGGGTTTTCTTATACATTTTCACTCTGTCCCTCAGCTATGCATTTTCATCTTATATCAGAAATAGTATTTAACAAGTATTTTTAAAAAAATTGATACAGGGTTTCACTACATAGCTCAAACTCATAGTGATCTTCCTTCTAAGCCTCACTCACACTAGGATTTTAGGCATGTGCCACCAC
>PVJA010044125.1:0-16351 GCA_004027025.1 Myocastor coypus | reverse complement strand
TGGCCTTGAGCTCACTTTTGTAGCCCAGGCTGGTCTCAAACTCGCACCGATCCTCCTGCCTTAACCTCCCAAGTGCTGGGATTACAGGCGTGAGCCACCACGCCCGGCATATTATTTGAATTCTTGATGATGGTCAAGCTTTTTCTGCGGTAAAATGGAACCTCATTATTGTTTTAATTTGTATTTCTTTTTTTTTTTTGGTGGGACTGAGATTTGAACTCATGACCTTGCACTTGCCAGGCAGGCACTTGTGCAATGGAGCTATCTACCTGGCCCCTTAATTTATACTTCTATCATGGCTGGTGGTGTTCAGCATTTCTGTATGTGTTGTTACCTATCTGTATTTCTTCCTCTGTAAAGTGTGTTCATTTTATTTAGCATTTTTATTATTTTATTTAAGAGTTCTAATTACATGAAGTTTTTAAATATATTTTAGATATGAGTCTTCCTCTGTCTGAGGAATATTGGGGAAATTTTTTTGCATTCCCTCCATTCTGTAGGTTTTTCTTCCCTCTGTGGTTTATTTTTCTCCTATGGAGAAGTTTTTTCTTAATTAATATAGGGGCCAGGGAGACAGCTCCGTAGCACAAGTACCAGCTTGGCAAATGTAAGGTCATGAGTTCAAACCCTGATCCTGAAAAAAAATTGATAGGATCCCATTTGTTTATTCGCATTACCATTTCATTTTCAAGAAAGATTCTGTTCAGAAATTCCTTGGCTACATCCTATGTCTTTAATAATTTGTGTATTTTTTTCCATCAGGTTAAATGTTTGTTTTAACATATAGTTCTTTACTGTGATCCAGTTCATCTACTGTGATTTCAATTTAGTACATGGTGATAGGTATGGTCCCAGATTCAATCTTCTGCATGTTGACAGCCAGTTTACTCAACGTCATTTATTAAAGAGGATTCAGGGCACATTTATGCTGACATGGTCCTAAACAAATTCAGTCACTTCTGGATCCTTTGTTCCATTCCACTGATTATCATATCTGTCCGTTTTTGTGCCAGTACCATGCTGTTTTTATCACAATGGTTTTGTAAATGAACTTCAGGTACTGGGTGATGATGTCTCCCACTTCAAGTATTCTTTTTATTATTATTCTGGATTACTTTTGCTATTCTGGGTCTCTTCTGATTCCACATAAATTTTAGGAGTGATTCCTCCAATTCTTTTAAGAATGCGGTTTGCATTTTCAATAAGCTTGCATTACATGTGTAATGCAATTTTGAAAGTCTGGTGATTTCGACCATATTGGTTCTGCTTGTCTAGTAAGAGGGAGCATCTTTATAATTTTCTAATGTCCTCTTCAATAATTTTTAGAGTACTGTAATTTTCATTTTAAATATCTTTCACTTTATTAGAATAATTCCCAACTATTTATTTTGATGTGGTATTATTATGAATAGTACTTTTTTTCCCATTTTCATTCTCAGTGGGTTTATTTAGTGTACAGGAATTCTATAAATCTTTCTATCCTGCTACATTTTTTAATTTATTTTTCAATTATGAGTCTTCTGGTGAATTTTTCTTTTTTTGTCCAATTGTTCTTGGAAATATTTTAAGTACTATATTGAACAGGAGTAGTACTAGTGGTTGCTGTTGTTAGATGGGAAGTTTTTTGTTTTTCCCATTTAAACTGATTTTGACAGTAGGTTTTTCTACAATTTTTCTTACAGATGTTTCATTTTTTTCTTTTTTAAGTTTTATAGTTGCTAGTAAAATATTGCTAGAAACAATGCTTCTATATTACCACCTCTATGATTTTTCTGTGTACCAGCTAAGACAGAGGACCCCTCTAAGATTTTCATGGCAATAAATATATTAAGAAAGAAGAAATGTCTCAAATAAACAGTATAATTTTATACCTCAGAGAAATAGACAAAACATTAATACCAATGTCAGCAGGAGAAAGAAAATAATAAATATCAAAGCAAAGTTCAATAGGACAAAATGATAAATATAACATTAAAAGCAATTGAACTAGATTATAATGGTGGTAGAATAGATTAGTGAGAAAAGACCAAGAGTTGGAGAAGAAAGGGGATGAAAAAAGGATTGAGATGTGCTATGATCATGTATCAACGCCCTGCAGGATTGTAATCATTATGTACTATAATATGTTCCAGTAAAAATGAAAATTTTAGAAACGTTATTTTTTTCAAAAAGTTAAAACTGATAAGTCCTTAAATTAGACTAAAAAGAGAAAACTCAATCAAATAAAAACTAAAAATTAAATAGGAAGCATTACAACTGATACCACAGTAATATAAAGGATCACAAGACACTACTATGAGTAGTTATACACCAAAATATTAGATAGCCTACAAGAAATAAATAAATTGCTAAAAATACTTCTTTTTTTTTTTTTTTTTGTCTTTTTGAGACAGGGTCTCGCTATGCAGTTCAGGCTGGCCTTGAGCTCACTTTTGTAGCCCAGGCTGGTCTCGAACTCGCACTGATCCTCCTGCCTCAGCCTCCCGAGTGCTGGGATTACAGGCGTGCGCCACCACGCCCGGCAAAAATACTTCTTATAAAGACTAAATCATAAAGAAATGGATGATTGGAACAAATAATGAGTTAACAGATTAAATCGGTAACTAAATCTTCCAATAAAAGAGCCCAGGATTTGATAGATTCACTGATAAATGAGATCAAATGCTTAAAAAGAATTAATTCTGTTCTGGTTTGTGTCTAGTTGTCCCCCAAAAGCCTCATGGAATCATTGGGCAGGGACTTCTAGAGTTTGAGACTTGATCCATGATCCCTGGGATTATAGGTTTTAGTACTTCTGGAATTATGGGTGTAGCCTAGGGCAGGAGCCAAGGCGGAGAGCCTGAATGTAATATACAGAGAGACAGAGAGACGGACTGGAGCTCGAGCTATAGCTGTTGCTCTGCTGCTGTGTTTGGCTGGCTACCTCTGCCGCCATTTTGTTGGTGTTCCGCCGCCATGAACTCGATGCTCTCTGCTCTGTTCCACTCAGCCTTGGGCCAGCCGAATATGGACTGAAACCTCCACAAACTGTGAGCTAAATAAACCTTTCCTTCCTTCATTTTGAGTGTCGGGTAGTTGTCCCAGAAACTAGTCAAAAGTAACTAAGACAAATGCCAATGTTTCTAAAATTCTTATTTAAGAATTTGAACAGGATAGATAGTCCCAAATTTGTTTGCTAAAGTCAGAATTATTCAGATACCAAAACCAGATGAGGAGATTATGATAAAATTGCTGGTCAATATACCTCATAAACACTGTAGGGATTCAGTTTGATCTGACTACAGCCAACTAAAGTTATAACATGCCATGATTGCCTCTTGGCTGCAACTCCACTTTTCCCTGCATAGTTTTCCAGCATATTGTAAATAATTGTAACCATCACCATGGGATGTGGAGCTCTACAATAAGATAGTAGAAGCATCACCATAACCTGAGATGTTTGATATTATGGTGAGATAAATCAGTACATTGTACATTGGATGAAACACTTTTATTCTATGCACTATATGTAAGCCTTTCATCTGACCTAACTCATTGGGATCCACTATTCTTGCTGCCCTCCTTGACCATTCTTATGTCTGCATTTCCGCCAATGAATTGCATTCTGTACAGTGTGGATCTGTCTGTCTCTTTTTTCAGTCTCTCACCTTCATCTGTTTTTGTTGATGTTCTATAGAGAATTTCCCAAAATACTTGGCTTCCGATCCTTCTTTTTCCAGGGACATCAGGGATGTGCAGATGCTCATTCTGTGTCATTATTAGACACACTACATGTGTGAACATACAAAGCTGGGCTTCTAAAATTTGGATTATCATAGTTATCCTTTAATTTCCAACCCTACTGGATAGTTAAGGTCAGATAATTTAGATCTTCAGATAGTCCAGGTGAGGAGGTATCTTGGGCCCTCAGAATAATATAAAATTTTAGAGATTTACTGAAAATATTTATGGGAAAATTATTCACAGAACTCAGCATATATTTATATCTAGAGCTAAACTTTATTGCAATATATAGTAAAAATGTAAACCAAAGTCATAAGAGGAAAAAGATACAGGAGTGAAGAATCCTTGTAAAGTTTCTTTGTGTTTACTGTCTCCCATAAGGGATAACACAGAGCCTCCTTCTTTCCCAGTATAAAAAAATGCGCTAATATATTGTGAAGTTTCTAACTCAGTTAAGCCCTTTAAACTCATTTTATTGAGGCTGCAGAGATAGCTCCATGGCACAAGTGCCTGCCTGGCAAGTGCAAGGTCATGAATTTGAACCCCAGGTCCATAAAAAAAGGAAAAAAAACCTCACTTTATGGTTTTAAACTGGAGTTAGTAGCATAGGCACTTTCTATCATGTACCAGAAGTCCAAACTCTGAGAAATGTAACAAGTTTCTGTATTTTTCTCTCTGGAGATTGTAAACACCAAGATGAATTAAGGAATATTAATATCTCTCTGTGAATCCAAACTCACGGACACCAGCCACAAGCCAAGCTTGCAAGTAGCCCTCTCTAAAGTCTGAAGGCTGAAACTTGGTGCATCTGCCGTTTTCTGCACAGTAGCATTGACTGAGACCTCAGAAAGTAGAATCAAAGTTATTAAGGAACCCAGTGGAATAGAGTGATGAATTGAAACCAGCAAAGTGAAGTCTACTAAGGAAAAAGAGGAAACTTGCATTAAAGTCCAAAGATTTTTCATTACTACTAGACATAAGAGATACATTTTAACAACAATTACTGTGAAAAATATCCAAGGGTTTTGTTGCCCGATTTCAATTAATGGAGCTAACCTGGCATGACAAAACTAATGGAATCTTTCTGAATTAGTGGGAGTGTCATGCTTATACCAAAGCAGGTAGAACTCCCTGCCTATGCTGAAACAGTCAAATATCTTTGAACAAATGTATGTGTCTTTATGCTTCCTAACCTGACTCAGTTCTGAATAAATAAAGGAAGAGTAGTGGGCAATTCCAACATGTAATATGTTTTAATATTGTTTAAATGAGCTTTTGAAAATTTTTAACTGAATCACTATTATTTTTTTTTGCTCCATTTGGAAGACCTGGAAGCAATGTTGGTAGCATTAGAGAGGCAGAATCAATATAAAAAGAACAAATAGGAAGAGCCACCTATGGAATTAGTTCACTAGGAAAAGAAAATATTCCTAAATACTGAAAGTACTCACAGTGCTCCACTCATATCTTGATTAGATGAGATTTGGGGCATAAATATCTAAAATCTTTTCATGCTCTAGATTTATTAACCCTATGATTGTATTAATTTGGAATTTTTCCATTATACATGTATATTAGGTTCTCCTTGATAAACAGTTAAAATAAAGTGATATTTGTCCAATGAGTCTGAATATTATTCTGAATGTTTCATCAGTTACCATGAGTATGCTCACAATCACTGCAAGGCATATATTTTCCAATTAGATCTGCCCTAAATTTAAAGACAAGCCTTTATTGCTCATATCAACTCTTTAAATTTCCAGCTACAGAATTAATCCTTGAGGATTATACTATAAACACCAAGAACCTCAATGAAAGATTGTTTAATTTTAGCTGTGATTTCAGAGAACATCAAGAAGTTCTTTACTTCCAACTGACCAGGTTAAAATATCAAAAATTAATACCTTTTCATCTTGGAAACATGCTGACTTTCAGGAAAAACTTTTTAAAAAACTACTATAATTTCCTCTGGGGATTCAGTGTTTTAATTAATATCATGTAAATCAGCAGTCTTTTAAGTTTTGTGACATGTACACTATCAGTAAAAAAAATGTACTCAAAGATTAGGGGTGTAGCTCAATGGTTAAATACTTGTCTACGTGTGTAAGGTCCTGGACTCCATCACGAGCACAATCAAATACATTTCAGTATATATATATTTGCATTTCCCTTGGCTCATTCATATTCAAACTTACTTCTTTAAAAAACAACAACCTTAGTCATATCCAATTCTCGGCCTCCTCTGCAGCTGTGTTCTGATAGTGTATTTTACTCAAAGAAATCACAACCGTGCTAATGGTTCTGTCCTTAAATTCACTTTCTGCAAATCTAAAATAGGTCTTTACTGCAGCTGTGCCATCTTTCTTTGCTAATCTCTCTAAAGAATATTGCAAACTTTAGTGAGTTATAGATAATATGAAAAATGGTTTCTGGTAGTACAGTGGAAACTGAACATCTCCATTGCAACATCATTTTCCCTGTTGTAGAAAATTTGCAGATGAATCTGATATCTGGTACTAGATGGAGGTCTACCTTTCCATTATAGGGGTCATGTCTTATAGCTCGTCGTACCAGACAGGTTCCTGGGCTGTGTGTATCACAGGTTCCAAGGCTGTTTCCAGTTCACCAATGAGTTATCTGAGAAAAAGACCCACTGTTCAGGGTAGGTACACCACTGTAATGAGAGTGGGAACCTGTACTTACTTGAGGGACAGGATGTCCATGTCACTACTCTCTGGCCTTCAGCAAATTACAGTTAATATCTATTTTCCTTATATTTTTACTTGGCTATCTACTATTTGAAGCAACCTCTCCTGTTGTGTGAAAGACTAGATGAAAGATCATGTTTCCTTTTTTGTTCAAACAAAAGAGATTCAGGCATGATACCTTTAACTTGGCTGAGCACACACTGTATATACTGAGAGACATACATATTTTACATTGTTGATCTGTGGAATTTTTAATTTCACAAGGAAGTGGCTTAATAGGAAAAATACTTAAGATGTTTTCCCCTCCTATATTCAACACTTTTAATGTTTCCGGAACACCTAAATGGGGACACTCTTAGTAAAAGGCTAATCCCTATCTACTAGGGCAAGACAGTGTGGCTGGAGCAGTTGAGTATGAAGTATCAGTTGAGGAGACTTGTTAGCCACAGACTCAGAGCAGAAGCAGCTGAGTTTGACACGGGATCAAGCCCAGCCCTGCACCCAGTACCAATCTTCTGATGGGAGGACCCAAAGGGGCTGGGGAGGTAGCTCTTTGGTACAAGTGCCTGTCTGGCAAGTACAAAGTTGTAAGTTCAAACCCCCAGTCCAAAAAAAAAAAGATATAAGGACCCACTAAACCTGACACCTGATATCAGTGTAACATGAGATCAAGTTGGACCACTTGGATTGATTAGCAAAGACGACAAAAGGATGACTGTAATTGGCTATTTCCATTGTTCTGTTGCTCCTGCAGTGGTGTGTTCTGCTTATAGGATGCATCTTCTGTTTTTCTTCAAAGAACTTTTTTTTTCTCTTGGAGCATCTCTTTTCTTTTCCTTATTTGTGCCCTAAAATAAATAACCTTTCACATATACAAGTTTTCCTGACAAGTTCATTGCCTGGGACAAATAAAAATCTGGAAAGTACTTGTGGTCCCTATCCCACCTAATAATATATTTCGCACAGCTAGCCAGGAGCATCAGGAGGTAAAACTTTTGGGCATAGTTGGTTCTCTGTCTTTGAAATCTATTGGCTCAAGTCAAGAACTAACAAAACATTTTTTTGTTTTATTTTTTCCTGCAGTCTAGCAAGGCTTCTCCTCCCAAGATGAGATACTAGAGTATGGTAAAAATTAGTGGAAGCTAGGGATCCTTTAGTCCTGCCAGGGGCCACCAGAAGAGAGCTAATGGAGTGTAATGCAGAAAGCCTATTCAGCTGCTGCCAGGGGTCAGTTCTCAATATCATAGAACTGGCCAAACAAACATGCTTGATTTAAGTCGTAGCCATTGTACACTTGTGGCACGATCTGAGAACTGGTGACCTCAGGTAGGGTGGAGACAGAGCTGGGGAAAAGGGGACCGGGTTGGCTATGGTCAGCGCTCCAATCTCCCTTTGGAAATGGATGGGGTTGATTACCAGAACCCCCGAGTTGCACCTACAACCAGTATGCACTCCTGGAGATATTTCATCCCCAGAGCAGCTTCCACCAGTTTAAAAGTTATTTCTACCTATTTAGAAATGACAAAGAGTGACTCCTATCTGTATAAAAACAGGGCCCATTTAAAAGCACAGGAAAAAAAAAAAAACTTCAGAGCAGAAATGCTGTCATCTCTTGATGTATGCCCTCCTTTGGAATCATTGCCTTTCAAATAATTCACTTGTTAAAATATTAAACTTGTTCAGCTCAGATAATTTGTTTGCTTTCTAAAGATTCTGTGAGACATTGAATTAGGAACGTCTGATCCACTTCATTTAAATACTGACTGCTTAGACTATTTGACTAAGAACGAATTATACAATGCTGACAAATCTAAAACCAGGGAAGAATTTTATCTGAATGTCTGGAAATATGACCAAGTGTTTAATTTGCATATTTCAAAGAGCCAAAATTTAACTTGCTTACCTCCTCTATAACTTCAGACATAAAATTTCACTGAAATGCTGTGTTATTTTGATTTACTTTTATATGACCAGGTGCTTCTGATGAAGAGAAAATGTGCACCTACCCTGTAAGAGTGAATGATTTCCCATGTTTCTATCACAGTCATATATATATATCGTTTTAATTGCTTATCATAAATACGTGACTTCCTCATGAAAATACAATTAAAACTATTTCAAGTGTGTTTTCTTTTATAAGATAGTATGTTTACTATTGCAATACGATGGTAACACAAATCTTAAGAACTTGTAAATATTCTAGATTTTAAAAATTGAATGAGAGAAAATGTGTAAATATCCTACTATTTTAAGCATTCTCGTGCTTTATTTGGCAAGATAACTGAAACCTATGGTGTGTCAATGAAAATCTTATTTTAAAAGTGTTTTACATGTTTTATTCTCTACTGGTGTAAGAAACTCAAATCATTTCATAGCAAATAGCTTAAAAGATCTTCCAATCTATATTCTGGAGAACATCTAGGAAACTTCCTCTATTCATTCATTCATTTATTCATTCCTTTATTTAGTACAGTGTCTTCCTATACAGCTTGGATTTATAGTGATCTTCCTGCTTCAGTCTCCCCAGCAGTGGGATTGTAGATGTGTACCACTATGCCTCAGTCTTGGTGGCTGGCTCAGAGCACTTGGCATGGTTTGTGGTACCTGAGATCAAACCTGGGTCTTTACACATGCCAGGAAGGTGCTTAGACCACTGAGCTATCTCCCGAGCCCTTGTACCTCAATTTTTTATTTATCAAATACTTGCTAGGCATGAAGATTCATGCTATGAATATACCTCGGTAGTAATCTCTAATCTAGCTCATTGTATCCAGAGCCAGTGTCCACTTTTCTTTCTTGTTCACATTTTTCTTTTAATTTCTTTTGAATTTAACTTGTTATTTTTGGCCCACTATATTTGTTGATTTCTTTCATTTTGAAGAGTTAGTATTTTATTCTTGTAAGCTGTGTGAGTAGACATGGATGTTAGTCTGTGGTATCAGACAACACATGGGAAAGCAGAACTCACACAGAAGCTAATCCTCTGTATCCCTCTGCAAAACGTTCCCAGCTCAGGCAAACAACTCCTTGGGCAACCCCACCCTCAGGAATGTAGGCTTGCCACTTTCTCATTATACTCCGGTGTTATCTCATTGACAAGAAAGATTTTGCAATTGCAGTGTGCCACCAGTAAAGTTTGTGATGTTGGAGTCTATTGAATCTAAGCCTCCTAAAGCTCATCTCACCAATCTAGCTCTGCGTTCCATGCATTGTAATTAAGGATTTTTTTTTTCTTGCTGGGTGGTCAAGGGCAAGTCGAAGCAAGACCTATATAACTAAACATTCATGTTTTTTTTTCTATCTTCCAGGGTCAAATCCCCTCAGGATTAAATTTGAGACCATAGACAGTACTTTGTAGAACTGTTGTTAGTGTCAGCCTTCGGGACGAGTCACGGCCATTGCTTGGCCATTTTGCTTTCTGTGAAAGCCTGAGAGAATGTTTTTCTCTGGGTGACTCTCCTTAGACGCACTGCAGTTCATTCATCCCTTTGACTGTGTATGTATCTGCTTCCTCTTAGTCCAAAGAGAAGTATATTCTTTCCTTTTTTTTTCTTTCTTTTTTGTATGCAACATCAATAGGGAGGTGGGTCATACCCACACACTGTACTCTGTAGAATGACTGTGAGGACAATATGCAATATGTCAACTTTCAAAGAAAAGAAAGGGGAAAAGAAAAAAAAAGTAATGTGGATTTAGAAAGGTTAATGTTTAAGTGTTTGATCAATCTTATATACCTATATGTATTAATCTAAACTGATCTGATGATGAAAATATGTAATATAAACATTGTTAAATTTAAACAATAAAAAAATTGAAAAAAATAAAACAAATAAACAAAAAAACTACCAGAGGAGAAAAACCTCAAAAAAAAAAAAAAAAAAAAAGATATTTTATGCGGTTCTCTCATAGGAATCTCCTCCCGTAGAGGGGAAATACTGAGTACCAATACCAATAAAACTAAAAATGGGATTATAAACAAGCTTCATAGTATCCTAACATCCTGAAATGGGTAGTATGTATTTTCTTTCAAGGGTAAGACTAGGATCAGTAACTGCCTCCGTTTTGCTTCTGTATCTCTACTTTGTCAAAAATTGTATAAAAGCACATTTCTCATTGTTTTGGGGCCCAGCCTAGTATGGAGCATTTCTAATGTCTAGAACAGTAAAGTCCTTAAAAAATCCTGCGAAAATCCTGCTCATTCTCTCCAGTTTCTTGGAAATTCTGTAGTAGCACTTTCTTTAGATATCCTTCTCATTGAACACTTAAGGTATTTACTTTAGATGTACATCTCCACGGCCCTAAAGTAAACAGATACTACTTTTCTAGGTAGTCAGGAGACTCTTTTCAGGGCTCTACTTATTCTATTTTTCAAGTGGCTATGTGGGACCCACGAAGTTCCAGCCTTTGACCTAAGGAGTCAACGGGCAGCACTGTGGCCAGTTCTAAGGCTAAGGTCTATTAGACAGCTAAGAAAGGATGGCACTAGTACAGTTTTAACAGAGATGGCTGATTTTACAGACTGTGCATCTGAATATCACAAGGGCACTTTGTGAACTCATTGGTTTTCTGCCTTCTGTAGGGTAGGCTCTCTTAAAGTGAGGCTAGATCAAGTTCTGTCTCTCCACATGTTTCAAGACATGCCATGGAAAACACCTTGAGTGATACCCTACCAATCCCAGAAACTTTACCATTAAATCATATCCTTTAACATTGGGAAAAATTTAACCCTGACGTTTTGAAAAAAGAACAGATTTAGCCATAATTGCAACACAATTTAAGCCCAGTACAAAGAAATGGTGAAAGATGGGTAAAGGATGGTAGTTCAAATTATAAAACTGTCGTATTTTGCAGTGATACTGTCTCTTTATAAAATCATAGAAAGTAAAGTGACGTCCCATGTATTAAGGCTTTTGTACCTCTTTATCACAGGAAAATCACAAGAGATTTTGATAATTACAATGGTACCTAAGGAAGAAATTACATATATATATATATATATATATATATATATATATATATATATATATATATAATATAAATATATATATACTATATAATATAATAATATATATTATAATATATATGTTATATATATATATTACTTAGTACAGGATCTATAGGATCTTACTATACAGATCAGACATGTAGTGATTCTCCTGTTTTCAGCCACCCAAGTGCTGGGATTATAGGCCTGCATCACCACACAAAGTCTCAATCACCATCTCAGTGGGCCGCAGGGGCACGGCTGGCACTGTACACCAGGGATCCAACCCCAGTCCCTGTGTCTGCCTAAGCAGGCACTTTAATCTGCTGAGCTATCTGGCTGGCCATAAGAAATTGATATTGTTGATATTCCTGTTCTCAGACCCCCACCTGCCTCTCAGAGCAATATAGATCTCTTTTATCTGTTTGATGAATGTAATCTCACTAGGAGGTCTCCTTGCCCTCCTTCTCATAATGCATAGAATAATGAAATAGTTGTCTCCCTTTCAGGTGAATTAAAAAACCCATCAGCACTGAGTACCCCAGATTCACCCCAGCAATCAGGCCCAGCATGGGAGGTAGATTGCCCTAGGCCCACCAGAAACTCATTCCAACCTGCTGGCACAGGTGTCAGGTAGATCATCCTGGGCTTGTCAGAAATTCATTTGGCCCAGCACCAAAACCTTTTTTTTTTTTTTTTGTTGGACCGGGGTTGAAACTCACATCCTTGTACTTGCCAGGCAGGCACTTGTGCCATGGGGTCATCTACCCGGCCCTCAATTCCTTTCATGGGAATAGAACTTCATCCATCAGACAGGCCCAGTGTAGGAAACTGCCACAGAACTCCCTGCAGAGAGACTAGAGACTAAACACACCCAGCTGATCCAGGAGCAGAACATCTTCAGAGTGGCACAGCAGGTTCACCTCTAAGGGCTATAGCAGGAAGAAGTGGAGTTCAGCAGCCAGACCAAGCCAAACACACCTGGACGAGTTTGAATTTGGTAGATCCAGATCTGGTGCCAAGGTAACACCTCTACCAAAGCTCTACACCAAAGGTCAGAAGGCAGGGCTGTACAAAATAATAAAGAGAAGGACAAAATATGCTTGCAGACTTTGAGTTCATCCAGTACAAATACAGGAGATAATAGCATAGAGGACATTCAAAATCGCACGCCTGAAATCTCTGAAAAGATAGCATCTGAAGTAAGGAAACAACTGCAGAAAGTTATAAAGGATATTAGATCAGAAATAAATTCTGAAGTAAAAAAAAAGAAATAATAACTATAACAAAAGAAGTACTAAGTCCTTCTAAAGAAAACACTGATAAAAAATAAAGGAGAATAGAAAAATAATGGAATGCTTGAACAAGCAATATAGGAAAGTAATAGAATGCATGAAGCAGATTCAAAGTGCTATACAGGAACTCAAGGCCATGAGTTTGAACCCTGGCCCCACAAAAAAAAATAGCAACTAGGATGCAAGAAAAAAATAATTCAACATCTGCAAGATGATTCAGAGATAAACAATGTAAGACTAACAAGCATCAATGAGAAAGGAGTCAATACAAATGATATAAAAAGAATATGGGCAGAAGTAATAGCAGAAAACTTCCCAAATATGGGGAAACAATTTGACACTCAGGGAACTAAAGCAAATAGAACTCTAAATAACATCAATCCAATTAAAACCACACCCAGACATATAATAATCAAGATTCCAGAAATTCAGCACAGGAACAGTACACTAAAAGCTGCTAGAGAAAAGAAACAGATCACATTTAAAGGAAAACCCACTAGAGTAACAGCAGACTTCTCTTTACAAACCATTAAGTCAAGAAGAACATGGAGCAGGGTACTTCAAGTCCTCCATGAAAACAAATTCCAGCCCATTCTGCTATGCCCTGCCAAACTTTCTTTCAAGTTTGATGGAGAATTGAAATACTTCAAAGACAAAGAACAGCTAAAGAATTTCATGATGACAAAACCAATCCTGCACAGTTTACTAAAAGGTATTCTTGAGAGGGATCAAAATGACCACAACTCCGTGATTAAGAATAAAGGAACCACAAAATAGAGCAAAGAAACACAGGAGAAAAAGAGATATACAATAGCAGTTTTTCAACTATTCTTTTATACACAGCAGTAGAATATGTCCATCAGCATATTCTACAAATGAACTTTTCTTGCACTCTATGGTCATGATTCTGTCTGGGTCTACATGGTGGGTATCAAGGAAATAGCAGTAGCTCAGTCCCACAAGGTACACCTGACCACCAGTAAGTGTCATGGACACTGTCTGTGTCCATAACATAGTAGAACTTTGTGTGATATCCTATCCCCAAAGTGTTAGAAGTGCTGGTCATATTTGCCATTCCCATATTTATTTTATGTTTTACTCTTAGTAATTGTTTGCTACCATGGAAATTTTTTCTTAGTTGATATCTTTGTATATATTAACCTATTCAAATACTATAAGAGTACTATGAATTAATTATAGATTCATATATATATATGATACATAATATTCTGTTCTCTAAGTTGAACTTATGATTTAATTTGAATTTTGGAATATTGTTTTGAAATATTTCATTTAATTTTAATTAGCATTTATTTAGTTTTCTGAATATTGTTTAATTATACTTATTGTTTTATGATTCATATTGTATCTCTGATTTACAATCTACTTATAAGACATGGCATGATATTTTCTTCTACTATTAGCAACTTTAAAAATAATTTTTTTTCCTTTTCTTTCCTTAGCAACATCAAGAGGAAGGTGGGTCATGCCCACACATTGTGCTCTGTATAACAATTGTGAGGACAGTGTGCAGTATGTCAACTGTTAAAAAAATAATTAATGTTTATGGAAAGTGTTGATGTTTAATTGTTTGATCAATTTTATACACCGATATCTATTAATCTAAACTGATTCAATGATGAAAATATGTAGTATAACCACTGTTAAATTTTTAAAAAATATAGAAAAAAAGCAATACATATATATATACACATGTGTGTGTGTATACACACACACACACACAAAGATAGAGTTAAGATTGATATACAGCTACTTTGTCTTAGTTCGTTAAGAATAAAAGTTTGTACTGATATTGTTTAGACAAGATATCAGTTCTGCATCTTGTGCTTTGAGTAACTACTATGAAGACAGCAATATACATGGTGTTAATTATTGTAACCATCCTACTCACTTGTTCTGAAACCATTTCATTGCTCTTTTATCTCCTTTTCTCATTAAAATGAATAAATAAATTCATGGAAAAAGGAATTAAAAAGGCTGAGAACGCCAGAGGAATCACGTATCCCACAACCTCTTTATCATGTTCCACAAATATTTTTACTGCAGCATATTCTTAGAGTGGAGACTCCTGTTCCTCTAAATTACAACTCATCTTGCCCCTGCAGGAAATCCTAAGAGTAAAAGGAGTTATGCAAGCCTAGGTCCGTTTTCCAGTGATAGATATCCATCAATGTGAAGAATGACTAGTCTGAATTTCAGATCCTACTAGGTTTGGAGATAGGTTGAAAATTCTGACCATGGCTTATTATCTATTGCAGCAAAATGTTCAGTTCATCTTGATCACTTGCTGTACCCCAGAAGGAAAATAGAATCCTAAAAGAGGCTAGGAACTACATGGGTGAACATCATATTACAAAAAAAGGAAGGAAATCATCAAAGAGAGTTTGTTATCCATCCAACACAAACAATCTAGGACAGTACTATCAACTGGCCAATAATGATGCCTAATGTGATAGTGGCTCTTATGGAAATGAAATGATACATTAAGAGATCTCTTAATTATGATCAGGTGACAGAAGTCACACGGCACAAAGAAAACCCACCCGTCTTCTATAGCCAATTTCTAGCTTTTAGTAAATACACAAATTTAGATCATCTTTCAGGGAGGGATGGACATTGATGGAACTTCACTTCATTTGTCAATTAATCCCAGATATTTGGCACAAATTACGCAAAAACACAAATGGGCCTCAAGTTGCTTCTTGTTCAATTGTTGGACACAATCTTTTGTTTGTGCAATAATCAGGATTCAGATGAAAGTGAGAAAAAAGCTAAAATGATGGCTTGTCACAATTAGCAGTTCTTTCAGTGTCATACAGGATAACTCATGGATGATCAAGGAAAGCACTTCTCTTTTATCTGTGAAGACTAGATGCTAGGCATGCAAATTCAGCACCCCCTGTTCCATATGCCAAGTGGACAAGTGCCAGATGCATGGCTTTGGAGATTGACTGTCCATACTCCCAGACATGGACTAGACCAGCCAAACTCTCATCTCTGCTCTGATGAAGACTATAAGCATATAGGATAACTTAAGAATGCACCTGTCTCTGGACATATTCATCTCCCATGAGGAGCCCTGAGCAATGCCAGACTTCATGAGTGAGTCAACTAAGTTACTGGGAGATACAGGGAGGACTCTTTCTGTTTTCTTTTCAATTTTCATTTATTTATTTATTTATTTATTTATTTATTTATTTATTTTTGTCAGGGTTGCCCATGGGTATAGTTTATTGGGCAGCAGCTGAGAACCCAGCAGTTGGACTTGGCCACGTGCTCTATTTCATCCTTCTTGATGGCATAGGAGTTGGAAAGCCCTCATCTGCCAGGCACTCGGCAATGGTCTTTACATTCCAGAAGGCAGCCTCCCATGCACCTATGCATAGCAGCCAGATGGCCTGAGTCACCCAACGCAGTGGGGTGACACCCACCACCTGCTGCCTCACTGTCCCTCCTCTCCCAATGCGTGTGGAGTCCTCCTGAGGGCCACTGTTGCTGATGGCATTTACCAGGACCTGCAGATGATCCTCGCTGGTTAGCAGCTGGATGATCTCGAAGGCGTGCTTGACGGTGCACACAGTCATGAGCTTCTTGCCACTGTTGCTGCCATGCATCATCAT
>PVJA010044124.1:0-16285 GCA_004027025.1 Myocastor coypus | reverse complement strand
CAGCAGAAAAGCTTTGTGATACTATTATTCTATAACATAGGTACTGGGCTTATCATCACTGGCTTTCTGAGTATCAAATACCTTTGACTTAGCTTGTAAATGATATTTTCTGACCATCATTGATATTCTAATAACTTTCCATACAATGTGATATAGGCAGTTACACAATTTTGACACAGATATTTGAAAATTCAAGGAACCAGTTTAATTTCTTTTAAAATATTTTGCTTTCAGGCTTGAATTATCAATTCTCTTGGTTTTACTGCCCTGTAGAAAAGTTTGCCAAGCTGACATTATTTCAACTGAAATTTATTGAATACATTTGCAAAAATAGCCTAGCATAGAAAATAATTGATTATAACAGATACAATGCGAGGGCAAGAAATTCAAAGATTTTCTGATTTATCTAAGAAAGACAGTATTATGATCAATTCAATTTATTGTGTATTCTGTTCAATTCATTTAATAAGTGCTAATCCTTAATAACAATATAGTATTAGCTAGAGTGTCCCATTCTTTGATCCAAGATGTTTGTTGTTTTTACACTGCTGTAAATGTTTTCTCTATTAAAGGTGCTTTTCACTAATAAAGATAGGAATGTATATGTGTGTATACATACATATCTCACTACATATAGTATATATAACCTACTGTACATGGTGTATGTTGTGTATACAATCTATATCATGTATTTACTAATGTTAGCGTTTATAGGGTATATGTTTATATATACACATAGGTACATACACAGTGTTTGTGAGTTTTATCTCTAATATTAGAGTTATTTTCTGATGATTTCTCAAATCTTTCCTTCTAAAGAAACAGGCCAAGTGTTAAATAGTTGAAACTCCAAGGTTGGTATTCATCCAGAAGGCTCACTATAATGATACTTTTTTCTAAGCATGAAAGTTCCTAGTCTAATTTTCAAGGTTGACTTTAGCAGATATATATTGAAATATTGACAATGTGTAAAATACTTTGATAGATAGTAAATAACAAGTTTAAGCAAAGGGAAAAATACTATTATGACACATACTATTTTGACCTTTGAAAATTATTATCCTAATAATTTTTTAAATTAACTTTTAGCACTATGTTTATGAATTTTGAGGAGGCAATTCCTGTGTTTTTATTTTTGGAAATTGTCTGAGAATTTTGCATCAGTCAAGTGGAAGGCACCAGAAGAACAGGGATCTATTCAAAAGTCCATGAGTAATAAATGAGTGTGTTAAATAACAACATTATTTTCTGATACAGTTTGCATACCATAAAGTTCTTTCTCTTTTTAGTTTATTGGAACATTTTAGATATACATAATAATCATATTCATCATAGGGTCTCTTTCTTAAGTTATGCAATTAACTAGATTTTAATATATAACACAGAATTGTGAAACCATTACCACTATCTCATTTTAGAATATCTTATCCCTAAAAAATTCTGAAAACTCTATTACTTGCCACTCCCTGTTATCCTGTACCTTTTGCACCCACTAATTTAGTTGATGTCTTAATAAGTTTGCCTGTTCAGGATAATAGAATATTTTCCCTTTCTTGCTGACTTTTAGTTTGCATAATGTTTTCAAGGTTCATCTATGTTCAGCTATTATTACATAAGCATTTCATTTCTTTCTTTTTTTTTCTTCAGGACTAGGGTTCAAACTCACAACCTGACACTTGCCAGGCAGGCAGTTTGCCACAGAGCTATCTCCCTGGCTCCTTTTTCTAGTTAAGTAACAAATACTAAGATTTTGTTCATCTGTTTTATTGATGTAAAATTGGGTTGTTTCCAGCTTGGGACTATTAAAAATAATGTTTATGTTTATATTCACTTAAAAGGTTTTGAGAAGTACATGAATACATACTTTTATTTCTCATAGGCTATATATATTGGAGTAGAGGGCTGGGCAGATAGCTCAGTGACTTAAGTGTCTGCCTGGCAAGCACAAGGTCCTGAGTTTGATCCCTAGTGCTGAAAGAAGAAAAAAAAAAGGAAAATGAAGAAAAATCATGTTAGAGGAAAATTTCTAGATAATATATTATTAACCTATTTAATCTTTTTAAACTGTTTTCCAAATTGACTATATAATTTTTTATAATCCTACCAAGAGTGACTGAAGGTTTCAGTTTCTTGATATCCTCATCAACACTAGGTATTTTGTATTTCTTCATTTTATCCATCTTAATGAGTGTGAAGTAGTATTTCATTGTGACTTTGGTTACATATTCTTCATGTCTTTGCAGGCCATCCTTAGAGAAATACAGGTTATATCCTCCTCCCCTTTCTTTTTTGGTTTTGATACAACGTCTTGTTATGTAGGTCAGACTGACCTGGACTATATGTAGCCCAGGCTGACCTCGAACTTGCAATGATCTTCCTCTAGAGTGCTGGGATTACAGGTGATACTACCAGGCCCAGCGTTCTTTTGCCCATTTGTAATTGAATTTTGAATGTATTTCTCTGTCTCTCCCCGGCCCTTGTTTTCTTGGTCTTTGAGACAAGATGTTGCCATACAATTCAAGCTGGTCTTGAATTTACTACTTAGCTCAGTGTCTTAGTTACTTTTTAGTCGTTGCTGAGACAAATACTCGACACTCGAGGTGAAGGAAGGAAAGGTTTATTTAGCTCACAGTTCGTAGAGGCTTCAGTCCATATTCGGCTGGCCCAAGGCTGAGTGGAGCAAGGTGGAGAGCATCCAGTTCATGGCGGCAGAACAGCAGCAAAATGTTGGCAGAGGCAGCCAATCAATCAGGGCAGCAGAGCAGCAGCACCAGCTAGAGCTCCAGTCTGTCTCTCTGTCTCTCTTTATATTACACTCAGGCTATCCGCCTTAGCCCCTGCCTTAGGCTACACCCATAATCCCAGAAGTACTTCCACCCATAATCCCATCAGTACTAAAACCTATAATCCCAGGGATCATGGATCAAGTCTCAAACTCTAGAAGTCCCTGCCCAGTGACTACATGAGGCTTCGGGGGGACAACTAGACACAAACCATAACACTCAGGTTGGCCTCACACTTGTGGCAATTAATCCTCCAGTGTCAGCATCTCAAGTGCTAAAGTTGTGGGCATGTACCACCAGGGTTGGTTTGTATATACCTTGTTTATTACTGAGTTTAAGAGTTCATTATGTAACTCAGAAGTCCTTAATGAAATATATATACGATTTGAAAATATTTTCTTTTATGACTTCTTTCGACCTTCTTGATGTCTTTTAAATCATAAAAGTTTTTAATATTGATGAAGTCCATTTTATGTTTTTAAATTTTATTATTTGTTTTGTATTTAAGAAGCAGTTTCTTGGTTTAATGTTATAAAGATTTAGTCTTGTATTCTAAGCATTTCATAGTTTTAATCCTTAAAGTTATATCTATGATCTTTTTTGAATTTTTGTAAATGGTGTGGGGTAAAGGTGCAACTTTATTCTTTTTTTTTTTTTTTTCAACTTTACTCTTTTGAATGTGGCTATCTAATTGTCCCAGCACCACTCATTGGAAATATGTTTCCATTGACTGAACTCAGCATCTTTGTCAAAAGTCAGTTGGTCATAAACCAGTTTATTTCTGGATACTCAAGTCATATGGTTTAGGTCTAGCTATACCCCCTAAAACCTTGTTTGCTCACACTTAGGGCAGAGATGGCTGGATCTTGGATGTGATTACTAAATCATTCCACTGACTGATCTAGCATATTTCTTGTGGACCCAAGGCCCTCTGTGAGTGTGTATGCAGCACCACCCAAAGGGCAGGTTGCCTGGAAGGGATAAAGCAAAGGGGAAGGCTGCTTTCGCTGTTGCTACTGCTTGTTGTTTGCCATTGATATTTCTCCTCTGCCATGCCACTCTGCCTTGGAGCCAGGTGATTACGGACTAAAACTTATATAAAATGTTACCTATGATAAAGATTTCCTCCTTTAACTTTGGGAGCTGAATATTTTGTCTCGGTAACAAGAAAAACGCATCAATTGAATTACTTGTCTGTCTGAATGCTGTTACCACACTGACTTTATTACTGTAGCTTTATGGTAATTTTTGAAATTCTACAAATTTTAAATTTCACTCTCCCATTTTTGCTCTTGTTTTTCCTCATTACCCATATCCTTTTAGTTACCAGGCTTTTTTTATATATAATTTTTTTTATTTTTTTCTTGCTTCAGAACCTTTGTTTATTCACTCATTTTTTTTTATGGCTGGCTCAGCCCGCCCTGAGGGCAGGGCCGGTGCAGCATGTGGTGCCAGGGATCGAATCGAGGTCCCTGAAGCTGCCCAAGCTTTCCCAAGCAGGCACTTTAGACCACTGAGCCATCCCACCGGGCCCCAGTTACCAGGCTTTAATTCTTGCTCTTTAATATTTTTTTTTAAATTGGTCAGTTCATGCCCCCTCCTAACTTTTTGCTTGTTCAGAACCTCAAGTGTAGGAGTTATTGCTTAATTTTCTTTTGTTGTTTAAACATTAATTTTTACTACTTTATGTGAATTCACTCAACTATTTTTCTTTGTTTACAAGCTATACTTGGCATTAAATAGATTTTAAGGACTATAACAGTGAATAAGACAGCTATTTTTCTTGAGTTCTTCTTTGGTTAAAATTATTAAGTAGCTCCCCATTACTTTGAAAATAAAGTTCAAATTCTTCAACTAGTTGTATTTAAACCTTTTAAATATTAGTTTCTAGAAAATCTCTGCTATTTTCCTTTATAAATGCTACATATAAACTGTGAGGCAAATATTCAGCCTCTGAAAAATTCATGGAAAAGATATGCTGTAGTTGTCTGTATATTAACATATTTTCTTGTGCATTGCTAATATTGGCTTATTTATTGTGATGCACATTTACAAATGCCATATTTATGATGAAATATTTATAAGTAAATAAGATATATTAAAAGGAATATGTGAACATCTCAATATAGAAGTAGAGAGGCTGAGATGCTATTTTATAGTAAAAGTATTCTAGTTAGATTGCATGAAATTAAACCACAACCTGTCAAACCAGAATTGTCGTCTTCTGGTCTTGGGCTATGCCAAATATTCTAAAATAACACATTGTGCTTCTGACCATACTTTTTGGCTTGTTTAGACACCGTCTAGTGAATTTAATTCTTTGCTTTCTCAAATATACTAGAGAGCCATAAGTATCATTATAAAAAATGGAACCTAACTATAAGTAAAAAAAAAAAAAAAAAAATTGCATCTCCAAAATCATGAAGAAGGTAAGTCAGTTTTCTGTTATTGTAAAGAAATTCTATTGTTATTATCCAACAGCTCTTCATATATGCTTAAAAGATCTTTGATTTAATTTTTTTTTCAACTGACAGTGAACGTAAAAAATAAACATGGGTGATGGGTTCAGTGAGGCCCCTTTCCAGATGAAGATTAGAGTTAAGAAAATATCTTAACCCTTGACTCACTCATCCAGCACGTTGCTCTGGGACACCTGCTGTGTGCCATCTACTGCTCTGTGCCCTGGTGCTACAGTTGGCAAGGTGAACTCAGCTCCTACTCTCAGGAGCCTGCATGTTAATGGCTGATGTTAGACGATAGAAGTGAGGCAGATATATAGTATGGTCCAAGGACTGATGGTTTTACCTCACTAAAATAAACTGCTAATGGTGTCTTTTTCTCCATATAGGATGGTCCATTCTTTAACAAAAATTAAGGACTTTTAGAGAAATAATAACAAAAATAAATCTATACTTTTTGAAATAGATTCAGTTACTAATATGGGAACAGCTAGGAAGTTGTCATTCTCATTCTCCTAACAAGAAAATCGCAAACTGAGAATCAAGTTCTTCGTAGACTTATCAGATAAGTAAAGTCATATATCTACCACTCTAGAATACTGGGAAGACAGATGAATTCCACAAATTGCAGCTTACCTGCAATATAGACTACCACAACTGATGGGTGTGCGTATGTGGTAACTGATGGTCGCTGGAATTAGTGATATGCGCCACCATGCCCACCTACAGTTATTTTTTATTCAGCTCAAAGTATTTTCTCATTTTTCTGGCAACAGAGACTTCATCCCTGGACTATGTGAAAATTTACGCTTAATTTTCAGATATTAATATTTAGATATTTCTATCACTGATCTCTAATTCTGTTATAGTCAGAAAACATTCCCTGTGATTTCATTGTTCTTAAATTTGCGGAGGTTTATCCTATGGCTCAGAATGTGGTCTGTCATGGTGAATGTTCCATCTGTTCTTGAAAAGAATGTATTCTTGTTGCATCAAATGAAGTTTCTGTAACCCATAGGCTGAGTACATCAGTAATGTTGTTTATGACCTCTCTATCCTTATTGATTTTTCTGTCTAGTTCTTCTGTTTCAGTTTTGGATTTGAGATTTCCTGTTTTAATTCTTACCAGTTTTTGCTTCATACTTTTTGAAGCAAATTATGATTTCAATTACATTGAGAATTATTATATCTTAATTGCCTTTTATTATTTAAAGGATGTTCTAATATCCATGTATGATCACCATATAGTCATCACTTTTTAAAAATTAGTCCTAGGATAATATTCTTCCTCCCTTTATATTACTATTTTTTATATTATTATTATTATTATTATTATTATTTTCAATTTTGAGACAGGGTCTCACTATATAGTTTACATTGGCTTTGAACTCACGAGGTATCACAGACTGTCCTCAAACTTCCAAAGCTCCTCCTGCCTCAGCTGCCTGAATCCTGGGATTATAAGCATATACTACCCCTAGTTTTAATGAGTCAACATATTTAAAGTAAGTTTCTGATAGCATACCTTTTTTTTGTCTTTTTGAGACAGGGTCACGCTATGCAGTTCAGGCTGGCCTTGAGCTCACTTTTGTAGCCCAGGCTGGTCTCGAACTCGCACCGATCCTCCTGCCTCAGCCTCCCGAGTGCTGGGATTACAGGCGTGCGCCACCACGCCCGGCTATGATAGCATACCATTGAATCCTGTATTTTTTATTCTTTCTTGGCAATCTCTTTCAGATTACTTGTTGATGTAGTTACATTCAATCTACTGTCTTGCTGGAAGTTTTCTGTTTGGTTAATCGTAATTTACTTCCAAAGAATTTTGTACTGCTTTGAATTTGATACAACAGAAGTGCTTTACATTGTACATTCATGCACTCAGTCCATCCTTTGTTATTTTTATATATTTTATTATATATGTATGATATAAACAATATTATATTACATTATTGCCTTTTGTTATGTTTGGTCTTTTGCTTTGGACTCTCATTTTTCTTTTAGAATGGTCATAGGCAGTACATTGAGCTCCATAGAGACAGGGCCAGGCAAATAAGAGCTGGACTGGCACTGAGCAACTCTATACCTCGATGAGGAAAGCAAGTAAACATGGGCAAAGGAGATCCTGAGAAACCGAGAGGCAAGATGTCATCATACACATTCTTTGTGCAAACTTGCCGAGAGGAACACAAGAAGAAGCACCCAGATGCTTCCATTAACTTTTCAGAGTTTTCTGAGAAGTACTCAGAGAGGTGGAAGACAATGTCTGCTACAGAGAAAAAGGAAAATTTGAAGACATGGCAAAAGCAGACAAGGTTCATTAGGAAAGAGAAATGAAAACTTATATTCCTCCTAAAGGAGAAACAAAAAAGTTCAAGGATCCCAATGTGCCTAAGAGGCCTCCTTCAGCCTTCTTCTCATTCTGTTCTGGGTATCACCAAATCTCAAAGGAGAACATCCTGGCCTCTCCATTGATGATGTCACAAAGAAACTTGGAGAAATGTGGAATAATACTGTAGCAGATGACAAGCAGCCACATGTGAAGAAGGCTGCTAAGCTGAAGGAAAAGTATGAAAAGGTCTTCGCTGCATACAGGGCTAAAAGAAAACCTGATGCAGCAAAAAAGGGAGTCGTCAAGGCTGAAAAAAGGAAGAGGAGGAGGATGAGGAAGATGATGAAGAGGAATAAGATGAAGAGGATGAAGAGTATGATGATGAATAAGTTGGTTCTAGCACAGTTTTTTTTTTTTTTTTCTTGTCTATAAAGTATTTAACCCCCTATACACAAGTCCTTTTGAAGAAAAAAAGAATTGAAATGTAAGGCTGTGTAAGATTTGTTTTTAGGGGACAACCTGCTTGGACCCCCCCCCTCCTGTCCCTCTTTCAGACAGGAGCTTTCTCTACCCCAATAAATATATTCTACTCATAAAAGAAAAGATTTGTTTTTAAAGTGTACAGTATTTTGTGTGTGTGTGTGTGTGTGTGTGTGTGTGTGTGTGTGTGTGTGTGTATGTGTGTGTGTAGTTGACAAACTACAAATGTGTTGTTAGATAGTCCTGTCCTGGTGGAATTTTCAATAGCCACTAACCTTACCTGGTTATGGGGGTTATAAATTGGCATGGAAATTTAAAGCAGGTTCTTATTGGTGCACAGCACAAATTAGTTATATATAGGAATGATAGTTTTTCATCTTCATTTGTCTCTGATGCAGCTTATATGAAGTAATTGTTGTTCTGTTAACTGAAAACCACTCTAGTTGCAAAAAAAAAAAGTTGCAACTTTTTTTTGACATTCTGAATGCTTCTAAGTAAATACAATTTTTATGTAAAAAATGGCTATAAATATGAAAAGTTTTATTTATCTTTCCTAGTACCATTTTCATCATTTTGGAAGTAGAAGTATTCATAAAATGTATTTTAGCTCCACTACTACATATAGATGTATAAATAAATACATATGGATATATATATACATCTGTTTTTCACTTACTTTGCAAAAGAGAGGTTAGACATAATTATACACCCGTATCAGTGATTACACTTCCACATATCAGTGTTTAAATACCTTCACTATAGTGAACCAGAAGTCCCTGAGAAATGACAAAATACCTTAGAACCTCTTTCAATGACCAAGAAAAAAAAAACAAAAGAGTGCTCTTAAAATGATGAGTATGTGTCTAAAAGAAATGGGAGCCAGACTGAGTGAATTGTTACTGGTCAAATCTCAAAAAAGCTGAGCATCATGAGTAAAAACAACAAATTAGAATTCACTGAACAAAATAACCAATGCTTTCATACTGATACAAATAAGTTGTAAAACAGGAGAAATATTTCTGTGTTAAATTCTAATGCCAACTATTAAATTCGAAAGAAAAACAAAATAGAAAGTCATCATTTGAGATCCACTATACTAATCATGATTTACAAGCAAGAATCATTAGTAGGTTTTGAAGCTAGTATGTCCAGGTTTGATCAGTAAGAGATTATTTGATAGTTTCAAAGTATCTACTTCAAAGATTTTTAATTATAAAAGGAAAAGATAAGATGAACTTAGTCATCATATGTTAGGACAGGGATGGGGGACAGAAGCATCACGTGAAAAAAGAAGGGGACTTCTAATCATCTAGTATTAACATAGCAGGCCACCCCTGAAACTTTGTGACATATAACAACAGACATTTTGCTCACAGACTTATTAATTCTGACAGGGCTCAACAGAGACAGCTCATTTCCACCCCATATGTCATCAGTGTGGATCATGGGAGGCAGGCCCATCACCTTTCAGATGGCTCACTCACATGGCTGACAGATGTTAGCAGCTGTCTGCTGTTGGCTCAACTGAAGCCATCATTCCTCCTCAAAAGACCTCTCCTGGTACCCTCCAAACTTCTTCATAGCCCTTGTCTGAGTTGAAAGGATGAGCATGTATCTTAAAGGAATGAGGCAGCTGTTTATGACATTTTTATGGTCTGGCTTGTGGTGTCCCATGTAGTACTCCCACCCTATTCTGCTTGTGAAGGCAGTCATAAGTCCTGTCCAGTTTCAAGAAGTAGGCATCACTTCAGGGCCAAGAGTATCTAGGCCAACAGCATTTAGGATGGGAGATGAAGAAGCCAAATTTTGAAAATAGGGTCAGTTGCTATCCTCAAATCTGTGTTTTGATGTATATATTTCCATTGGATTTTACGCTATGTGATATAGAATCTCCAAGTCTAATATCAAAAGTGCAGGCTGTACTATAACCACACCAGAATTTGGTCTCCTGGGACTTCAGTGTTAACCACTTTAGAGTAACATTTCTAGACTCTAGGCCATCTAGGATTACCACAAAGAAGTAGCACTGCCCATAATTCTAACAGTTAGGAAGCTGAGGCAGGAGAATTTCAGTGAATTAGAGGCCCGTCTGAGCTACATAGTGAATTCAAGGCCAGTCCATGTAAACTACATAGTGAGACCCCATCTCAAATAAATGATTAACTAATTGAATAGATAATCGTTTAAAGGAATTGAGATAGAGTAAGAAATATTAGTCAACAGAAAAGAAAAAGGTACTCTGAACAACATTTAAATCCAGTAGCATCTCTCCTTAAGTTTTCTCTGTACTTTATCATGAGCTATGAAAATTACATCTGTGACACAATGCTTTTTTAATATCATTTGTTCCCTGTTCCATCTATGACTTGACATATGAATTTGGGAGTAATTGGACTTTATGTGACTAACCTATTCTTGCTGAACATGGTTCTTTAAACAACCAGTGTACATTACTGAGAGAGAAATGAAAAGTGAGAGTGTCTCACCCAACCCCTTTTCCACCTCCAAAATAACAAGGTCAAGAACTGGTACTTGCCAAGACCTTTGCCTGGTCACTTTTATTTTTCTACTGTAGTTTGTTGACTGCCCTTCCTGACTCCCTATGTAATGTCAAGGAATGATAGCTATTTCTTCTTAAATATTTTAAAAATCTCTGATATGTTAAATAGCTGTAGTGAGCTACAAATAAATAATGTTAAAACCTAGGCCCATGGTTTGAACTTTGCCTTGGCCTATCTGTAAGCAACTTAAGTAACTGTTCTTCATATCGGGTTATTTATTTATTTAAATGTATATGGTTGTTACAGTATCTCACTATGCAGCTTGGACTCATGATCCTCCTGTTTTCAGCCTCACCAGTGCTGGGATTACAGGCATGTGTCACCATGCCCAGACTCTATGGCCTGCTCAGCCCACCTTGACAGCCAGGCTGGCACAGCTTATGGTGCTGGGGATTGAACTACAGTCCCTGTGTTTGCCTAAACTTGCCTAAGCAGGTGCTTTAGTATGCTGAGCTATCTTGCCAGCCCCATGTCAGGTTATTTAAATCTCTATAGTCAGGGAAAAATGATTGTCAGAAGATAGAGTAAGAATAGGCCATCTAGGATTATTACAAGAAATCATACTTACCAATGAACTCACAAGCAGAAGTTATGAATACATGAGAACATTACCCACCATAAATATCAGTAAATAAAGGCTGCAGCTCATGACCCTGAAATACAAATATGGAAAGAACTGTAAAGTGATTATTTAAGCTGGGCATAGTAGCACATACCTATAATTCCAACACTGGGGAAGCTGAGGCAGAACAATTTCATGAATTAGAGGCCAGTCTCTGCTACTTAGTGAATTCAAGGCCAATCAGTATAAACTACATAGTGAGACCCTACATCAAACAAATGAACAAAAGGGCTGGGGAGACAGCTCAGTGGAATGAGAGCTTGCCTGGCAAACGCAGGGTCCTGAGTTCAATCCCCAATACTGGGGGGGAAAAAAAAGTCAAATGAATGAATAATTGAATGAATGAGATAATTTTTTAAAAAATTATATGGCATAGAGTATATTCCTAGTAAGTGCCTATATTAGGAAATCACTAGATGCTAGATCTCTTTGTTAGAGCCTTTAATAAATTGTGTAGTTGATTTGTAATTCTTTCTTAGCCCTAAGGTGCTTTAAGGCCCAGATAGGTGTTTTTTCTTGTAGAGGTTGTCTGTATTCTTTCATTCTTACTAATATATTATTGTCAGCTTTAAGTTGCAGAAGAATGTTTACACTGTAAAATGACAATTCATTATGCCAGGGAACACTTAACATTTACTTTGAGAAAAGACCTGAAATACATGGGAAACTTGAAATCAGTTTTAAATCTGTCATTTAAAGTAAATGAAAGCTGGGCGTGGTGGCACATGCCTGTAATCCCAGCACTCAGGAGGCTGAGGCAGGAGGATCAATATGAGTTCGAGACCAGCCTGGGCTACAAAAGTGAGCTCAAGGCCAGCCTGAACTGTATAGCGAGACCCTGTCTCAAAAAGACAAAAAAAATAAATAAATAAATAAAAATAAACTAAATGAAAACATGGGAACATGTCACCTACAGATAGTTTCTGTGCTACTTTCAGATGGTTCTTTACTCTGTGGTGTATTAGCTTTTCCTACTCTGACTACAAACATGAGGAAAGCAACTTAAAGAAGAGTTTTATTTGATTTATGGCTTTAGAAGTTCAGTTCATTTTTCTATGGCCTCAAGGTAGAAACATCAGAGCAGAAGGGTGAGAGTGTCTTGGTTACTTTTCTCGTTCCTGGGACAAAAATACCTGGCACCCAAAATAAAGGAAGGAAAGATTTATTTAGCTCATAGTTTGTGGAGGTTTCAGTCCATACTTGGCTGGCTCCAAGGCAGAGAGGCACATGGCAGAGGGCAACAGTTCATAGTGGTGGAAAAGAGCAAAGAGCCAAGGGAGGAGCAGGAATGGCAGCTAGCAAGCCTGTCTCCATTCCTGGTATCATATGCAGGCTGTCTGCTCCAGGGTAGGTGTGACAGCCACATCCATAATCCCAGCATTGAATCATGACCTAAACATAAACCGTAACAGGTGGAGAGCAAGCCTTCCCCCCCCACACACCTTTTTTTTCACAACTGGGGATTGAACTCAGGTCCTTGCACTTGCCAGACAAGTGCTTATTCTACTGAACTATCTTTACCAGCCCTCATTTTCCTTCCTTATGCTGCCTTTGGGTTATCTGCCCCAGGCTGAGTGTAGCACTGACACCCAGCTAGGATGCACTGGATCATGAACTAATCTCATACTCTAGAAGTCTACTGCCCTGGGACTGCATGAAGCTTGGTGGGGACAGCTGGACACAAACCATAACACAGGAAGGCTGCGCACTTCAGGGGCAGATTTTGGATCTGAACCTTACTGACTCCTTTTATCTTAGATGTTTTTTTCTTCTGTTTATGTGGAGTTAAAAAGAAAATCTAAAATATTCTGTACCTGTATACCTGAATTTTAAATACCTCAACTCTTTGGTAGAAAGAAGTTGGCCCACTTCCCCAAGTTGAATAACTGTGGTACCTTATTTACAAGATAGGCTTTACTTACTGATGTTTTTTTCAGACATATCTCTTATTTACTGTAGTCGTCTTTGGCTTTTTGATAGTGGAAATTTTCTTAAATTATTTATTATATTTATAAAGAGATAAAGAAATGTTGCTCTGATTGTGACCTGAGAACTAATGGTTAGAAGTATGTAGATTTTCTCAGCATCATCAAAAACTGTCTTACCTCTAACACTTGAGAGGAAGTGATAAAATAAATTATTCTAGAGTTGTTATCTGTATGTCTAGAATTGATGTTTGCTAAATGAGGAAGGAACAAAGTTGATACTTGAATACTCTGCATTGTAACTAGAGAAGGTGAAATTAAAATTTCATTGTTCTTCAATATGTGCTTCCTTATCTTTGAAATACACTCCAGCTACGCTTATAAGACAGACTTAAAATTCAGTGTTGAAAACCACACTGTGCTATCTTTGGAGATTATTTAATTTTGCAGATGTTATTGAATGCAAAGTTCACAATGAAAACTGCAGATCAAGAAACTTTGCTTAACTGATGAGATTGTTTTGTGGAATCAAAGTCGTGCTGTGTATTTTGATCTTTGCATGGTCTACTTTTCTTCAGGTTGCAATCACTTTTGAAGGTGATCTTGTGAAATGATCCAATGAAAAGTTGCTGATGCTTTCACTGAAACATACCATTTAATAATAGTGAATACTCTCTCAATTACTTGCCAGTAATGTGTGCTAAAAATACTTAGACATTAAGGTGCTGCTGCTGTAAAGTTGTAGAAAAATCTTGAGCAGTACCCAGAACTGTAAGAACAGGTTGTGTGGTATTGTTTTCAAAAGTCTGTCTTGTTATTTCATACTCCCTTGCTTTAAAAGTACCATAGTTCAGAAGTTCAGTATTGTTACTTGTTTTGCAGTTAGAAGAATGTTCTCTTTGGTGAAGTTCTTTTGAACTTGTAATTTATTGATGTTTTACATATTTGGGGTCATAATGTATATCAGGTATTCTTTCCAGTTAAACTAGCCATATGTTTCCATAGTACTATATTTGTTTTTAGGAAATGGCTGGCATTTTGTCCTGTTCAATCAAATCTATTTCCTTTGAGGAGGGGCTTTTGATTTTCTTTTTTATACCTTAGTGTTATGTATGTATCTCTTTCTTTGTATAGTAAAATAGAGAAATACAGTTATTTTGTGTCTGAGTTTATCCTAATATAAAAACAAGAAATACTTCAAGCACTTTGTGATGTATTAATAAGAACCAGTATCCTAAAATGCATCTGCTTGACTTAAAGATCAGATGCCACAACAACAAATGTCACTGAATGCCTAAAGAAAAGTATGTAGAGCCTGTACAAGTGGCACATGCCTATAATCTCAGCAGCTGAAAATCTGAGGCAGGAAGATTTCTACCAGTTCTAGGTCAGCCTGGGCTATATAGTGAGTTTAAGTCAGCCTGAATGACCAGTGAGACCCAAGTTCAAAAATCCAACCGAAAAGAAAAGGAAGAAAGAAAGAATAAAGAGAAAAATATGCAAAAACTAGATCTGAAAGACACAACTATTTTTAGGCTAATTTTATTCTTACCACAAAGATATAACGAACATTGGGCAAAATGTGTAGGTTTTTGTATAAGGGAAGCCTCTGAGTGAATTGGCAGTGGTCTGCTAAGTGATATTCTTCATGTGATGAAGCAGAACAGATACTTCTAGAGACCTGACTTCTTGGTTAAATCAGATTAACTCTGTGGTACTTACATCGGTTAGAGGATGTTAGGTTGGTGACCTTATTTCCAACATAGTCTTACAATTTTCACAAAACTGGAAATAGATTTTTGTCGCAGTTTTACTAAAAAGACTATTTAAATTTAGAAAACGAAGCGATTTGTGTTGACCCATCCTGATAGTAATTGAATAGAATGAAAGAGGACAGGCTGCTTGGCTTAAAATTTATGTTCAATTTGTAGTCCACAATTGCCTTTGGTATCTGAGGAATAAAATGGATTAGGTAATTATGAAGCTGAAGTTTTCTTTTATCTTAACATGTTATCATTATGTATCTCTAGTGATACTATTTTACATACTAAAAAGGGAAATTTCATTCAAGCAATAGGTTTAACTTAGCAAATGTGTAAAGATCTTGATATAAGGAAGCAACACAAATGTTATATTGAAAGTTTGTAAATATTTAAACATTCACGTTCTGAGTTGAAATATAAATGTTAAGAGTCCAGAATATTTCTGATAGCTGGGTGTAGGAATAAAAAAGCTGGGCAATTGGAGGATCTTAGTACAAGTTTCTTGGTGGCATGGTGTTGGACTTATCTTCAAATTTATTAATTGGCAGAGTACAGTGTGGAGAGATACTTCATTAATTTTTTTTTCAGTTTGACTTTTTTTTCAATCAGAAAATGAATGTATTCTTCAGTGTTGCTGTTAACAACCTGAGCCAACCTGAAGATCAAGCAGGATTAAGAATTGCAGCCATGATACAGCATTGTATCTAAGAATATAGATAAAAGAACTCACAAATAGTCAGTTTGATTGTAGGATATTATATTGATACAGCCCCCCCCCTTTTTTTAAGTATTTTGCAATTGTCATTTTTACTTATTATTGCTTCTCTTTTTGGAAAAACAAAATGGAATTCTTAAAGTTACACAATATTTTATTTTTTTAGAATTTTTTTTTAATTATTTTATTTTATTTTATTTTTTTCTTGTTTCAGAACTTTTGTTTGTTTGTTTATTTATTTTTATGGCTGGCTCAGCCTGCCCTGAGGGCAGAGCTGTCACAGCATGTGGTGCTGGGGATCGAACCACAGTCCCTGCAGCTGCCCAAGCTTCCTTAAGCAGGCGCTTTAGACCACTGAACCATCCTGCCAGGCCCCCTAGAATTTTTATTTTATTTATTTTCTTGTTTCAGAACTTTTGTTTGTTTATTTATTTATTTTTATGACTGGCTCAGCCTGCCCTGAGGGCAGGGCTTGCACAGCATGTGGTGCCAGGAATCGAACCGCGGTCCCTGCAGCCACCTAAGCTTTCCTAAGCAGGCGCTTTAGACCACTGAGCCATCCTGCCAGGCCCCAGTTACAGAATATTTTAAAAAGTTACCTGACTAATCTTTTCTAGAACAAAGTAAGTTTAAAAGAAATATGAGTTT
>PVJA010044123.1:0-16352 GCA_004027025.1 Myocastor coypus | reverse complement strand
AACACTCAATTATTTTCAGTCCTACAGAAAATTGGAATAGAGGGTGGCTACCTCAATCTGATAAAGGCCATTTATGAAAATCCAACAACTAACATAATTCTAAATGGGGAAAAACTAAAGCCTTTTGTGCTCAGATCTGGTACAAAGCAAGGATGTCCTCTATCACCACTCCTATTCAATACAGTTCTGGAACCATTAGCTATAGCCTTTAGATAAGAGAGAGAAATAAAAGGAATAAGTGTAGGTAAAGAAGAAGATAAATTATAACTTTTTGCAGACGACATTGTAACCTACTTGGAAGACCCCAAAAAATCCACAAAGAATCTACTAGAATTCATACACAAATTTAGTAGCGTAGCAGGACATAGCAGGTTACAAAATCAACACACAAAAGTCAATAGCATTCCTCTACAGAGAAAACAAACACAATGACAGTGAAATTAGAGAAACAATACCTTTTACAATAGCACCAAGTAAAATGCAATATTTGGAAATTAACCTAACTAAAGAAGTAAAAGACTTTTTCAATAAAAACTACAGTACTCTGAAAAGAGAGATCCTAGATGATTTCAGAAAATGAAATATTAGTCCCTGCTCCTTAATAGGAAGAACCAACATTGTGAAGATGGCCATACTCCCTAAATGGTTATAAAGATTTAATGCAATTCCTATCAAAATACCATCAACATACATCACACACCTGGAGAAATCATTCCCAACATTTATTTGGAACCATAAAGAGCTAGAATTGCAAAGAGAAACCTAGTCAGAAAAGACAAGGCAGGAGGCATTACAATTCATGACTTAAAGGTATACTACAAAGCAACAGTGATCAAATATGCACCTTATTGGCAAAAAGATAAGCCTGAAGACCAATGGAGTTGATAAGAAGATGCACAAGCAAATACCAACACACTCAGCCATCATCCCTTTTTCAAACGGTCCAAACATGTTTACTGGAAGAAAGATAACCTCTTTAACAAATGGTGCTGGAAAAACTGGCTTCCTACATGCTGAAAACTAAAACTTGACCCAGGTCTATGTCCATGCATGAAAATAAAGTCAAAATGACTGAAAGATCTAAATATGAAAAGAGAAACATTAAATACTCTGGAAGAAAAATGGGGAGAAAGTCGTGAAGACTTCAGAGTAGCAAAGAGTTCATGGACAAAAACCAAAATGCACACTTAACATTTGAAAGAATCAACAACTGGGACCTCCTCCAGGTGAGAAGGTTTTGTACATCAAAAGAAATTACCAACTGTGTGAAGAGACAACCCACAAATTTCAAAAAGTTTTTATCTAATAAGTATTCAGACAAAGGTCTTCTATCTAGAATTTATAAAGAACTGAAAACCATTAGGGTCTGGAATTTCAAAGACTCAAACCAGAAATGGTTGGAGATGAATACACACTTCCCAGAGAAAGAAATTCAACAAGCCTATAAATACATGAAGAAAAGCTCCACATCGCTAGCTGTTCATGAAATGCAAAATAAACACTCAAATGCAATCTCACTCCTGAAAGAATGGCTATCATGAAGAAATCAACCAACAACAAATTTTGGAGAGTCCATGGGGAAAAAAGCACTCTTGTCCACTGCTGGTGGGAATGCAGACTGGTGCAACTATTATGGAGAGCAGTGCTCAGAATCTTTAAGAAACTAGAACTGGAAAGCCCATTAAGTTTAGCTTTACCCTTACTGGGAATTTTCCCCAAATAACTGAAAACATCGTATCATAATGCTCCTATGATCATGGCAGCACAATTTGTAACAGCCGAATGTTACAAACAAGTAAAATGCCCATCATTTGAAGAATGATTGAAAAAGATGTGGTGTTTTCATACAATGGAATATTATTCAGCTATAAAGAATGATAAATTGGAAGAGTTCATATACAAGTGAATATATGTGGAAAATATACACATAAGTGAAATAAACTAGACCTATGTGTAAAAGATAGTATAGTCTCCCTAGTGTAAGAACCCAAAAGGAGAAATAAAAATAGAGAGGCATACTGCAGCTGAATGGAAATTAAGGACTTAAAGGTTAAATAAAGAATTGACTGTGATCAGAAAACATAGGAAACATGGCAGGAGCAACACCATGCACAGGATGAATTAGATAATGGTCCTAAGACCCTCCAAAAGGTTTATCACACTAGGATGGCAATGTGTTACACTAAAACTATGCTTGCAGTGCCTGTCATTCTGGTCCTTTAGATTTGTGCTGCTTTGAATGTAAATTTAGTTATTGCTATACTTTCTCCCAAGTAAATGGTTGGTTTCCAAAAAAATTATAATTAAATAAGAGCAACAGACTTGGGAAAAATACTGAAGGATTGACAGGCTACGACTCTATTTTTTTTAAGAGTTTTATTTATTTTATCTTTTTCTTGTTTCAGAACTTTTGTTTGTTTATTTATTTTTATGGCCGGCTCAGCCTGCCCTGAGGGCAGGGCTGGCAAAGCATGTGGTGCCAGGGATCGAACCACGGTCCCTGAAGCTCCCTAAGCTTACCTAGGCAGGCGCTTTAGACCACTGAGCCATCCTGCCTGGCCCCAGCTACAGCTTTATATATGCTTTGATTTCTTCTTTCCTGTGTAAAAATGTGTAATTGCTTCTATCATATTCTATAGAGATTTATGAGAATATCAGTGACTGATATTCTAATAAATTGATATTCCAACTTACGTATAAGATGATTGATAGAAAGACAGTGATGTAAACCTGAAGTACCTATGTTATAGTGTAATAGTATCACTAAGCTTTTCTTCTTCAGAGTTAAGAATATAAGTTATAGACAAAAAATTGAGAAAAAAGAAGGGCTACAAGGGTAAACAATATTTTGACAGTAGCCCATCAAATTCAGTGAGGACTCAGGACATAAGAAAATCTGTGTCATAAAATCCTGTAACTCAGTGTTTTTCCAAATTTTCTATGCAAGGAGATTATGGGGCTACAGAGAAAAAGGACTGAAGATATATAATGTGCTTCAGGACAATCACCTAGAGAGAAAACATTCTCTCAGGCTTTCACAGAGAGCAAACTGGTCAAGCAATGACTGTGACTCATCCAGATGGCTGACACTAACAACAATTCTACAAAGCACTATACAGGGTTTCAAAGTAAATCCTGAGTGGATTTGACTGGCCTTGGGAGATACAGAAGTTACATGTTTTGTTATATAGGTCTTGCTTTAACTTGCCCTTTACCACCCAGAAGAAAAGTTTAACTGTGAGGCATATAAAATGTAAATCTAGATTAATATGCTGTGTTGTAAAAGGCTTAAATCAGCAGCTTCCATATTGCCAGTTTTGCCAATATCCCACTGTGATTATGGAACATTTGGTCGTGTATACATCTACTTTCTCTTAGTTCAATTTGAAGAAATTTTTTACCACTAATGATTAGAGAAATTAACATGTCTACACATGGTGTTCTGTATAACTAATATGAGAAAAATAATATGCATTGTATCAAATACTGCAAATGTGCTACTAATGTGTTTTGAAACTGTAACATTATTATTTCTTATTAAGTGCAATAAAAATTAAAAGAATTATATTACTTTGGTTAAAGTGGTACAATCAGAAATAACAATAGCACCAAAGAGAGTATAGAAAATGACAACTAAAGTAATCATTAAGTTCCCAAGTTTAATTATTTTAACTAGACCTGTGACTATACAACAAAATCTAAAAGCAACAATAAAAATTATATGCATCATGTCAGCACTGAATATGCAAATTTTGTCCTCAGAAGAGAAAATTTAAAAGGGGTTGGGGAAAGCATAGCAAGATATGAGTGGAAGAGCTTAGAAACAAGGCTGGAGAACAACAGAAGATCAAGCAAGATTTGAGAAACTGGTTCAGAAATCAAGAGCAAAAGAAAGAAGAAATAAAAGAAAAAAGCATAAAAACAACCACCAAAAACTAGAAATCGCATTCAAAATCGTATAATAATAAACTCTAACAGTGAAGAAAAAGAACAAGTAAAAAGAGAGAAAGAGAAAACATCTACTTTAAGTTTATTTTTTCTCCTGTCAGTGGTAGGTGGCAATGTAGAGACAGTACAGATTCATATTGATGTATTCTGGTAAGGGCGAGAGCCTCACAGTGGGATAGTGGATAGTCTCAGCCTGCGCCTTTGTTTCCCTTAGAGTTCAGGCTGGATTTTGACAGTGAGGCTGGAACTAGACATGTTCAGCCTTGCTAAGTCAGCATAGCTTCTACAAGATTGAATTCAGCTGGTAGCCAGCAGTTGTTGTCATTCGAAAGCTTAGTTGGCCCCTTTCCAGATGGTTCCTGGATAATACTGCTGTTCTCTGGTAAGGCTAAAGTGGTGCCACTCACCATCTAGCGGAGTCCACAATGTCCACTGCCCCACTGTACTACTGCATCATTCTGTGGAGGCCTCTGGGTCACCAGCAGTCATGGAGTGTCTTCAAGTTTGAACAGTTCCTTCCACACAGTAAATCCCAACTCAGGAATAAGGCACTGCTTAATATCTCCTTCTTTATTGAAATTTCTCTCTTCACTTTCCCTGTTGGCTTCAATTCTTATTTTCAGTCTTTCTCATGTCCAGAGCACTCACATCTCTCTTTTTTTTTCTGTTTTGCTGTATTCTAATGTCTGAACAACAAATTTTGGAGAGGTTATTCTTTTGCTGATTAACACTCTGCCATCTTCTCAGAAGTCTCCACTTATTTTGTACTTGCTGTTATGTTACTATGATCAGAGATTTCTTGATATTTGTCATCAAATCTTCAATTGACTAGTCAGAAATGTAGATGCATGGCCATAATTGTAATATGACTTGAGTAAGAATCACTTCTCAGATTAATATGGTTCTAAATGTGTCTAAATGTGGGTTGTTGTCTAGGCAGGATTTTTAAAAAGAAAAGTAAAAGAAGTGTTCTTTTGTTTTTATTTGGAGGTGCTCTTCTATTAGCTACTGCCTTCAGATATAGGCCTCCATTTCCTTCAGGCTTTCAGAGAAAATTCTTTAAACTTCTAACACTGACTCTGGCTTTTTGACACAGATTTATACTGGTGACTGCAGTGTACTTTCTGGACTTCAGCTGTTGACTGGTACTTGATCCTTCAGCTCTTTAGCACACAATAGGCCATTTTAGATTCTTCCATCTCAGATTTTGCACACAACCACTGGAATTCCTCCCTTTTTGACTCTACATGTTTACCTAATGATTCCTATCGATATAGATATAGCTAGATATAGATACAGATTTTTATTCCTGTAGTGAGTTATAATATATGAAGTTAAAAACACTGTCATATGTTTTTCTTTATTTTTTTTAAATGTATTTTGGTACTACAGAGTTCAGACTCACCTCCTGTTTTCAGCCTCTCCAGGACTGAGATTACTGGCATGCACCACCATTCCCAGTCTCAGTGGCCAGCTGCCAGGGATTAAACACTGATCCCTGAGCTGGTTGCCTAAGCTGGTGCTTAGTCTGCTGAGCTATCTCACTGGGTTCTTCTTATATTTTTGGGCAAGCATTCTCTGTCATATTTTACTGTTGGTCAATTTCTCCATCTGCAAAACAGGAATAGAAAAATGCAAATAATATTCTATATGTAACATGTTTTAATGTGAAAAGGTATTATCTATGTTATGTTTTCCATTAATTTTGATATGTCTAACATTTTGGAATGCTACTTGACATCTATGCTTATTTATTCATTTATTTATTAGTGAAATAGTAAAAAAAAAAAACCTTTAGGAGTCATACAGAAATTCACTAAATAAAATGATAATTAAACAATAGTTATTATATTTCATATTGTTTTCAAAATGTTTTTCATATTACCAGATATCAACATGCAAAATTGGTGCAAAAATTAGCCAAAAAATTGAAAAAGCCAGAAACACAGCATTAACTGTCTTTCAATAGAGCAGCAGAAACCAGTATTTCTGTTATCCAAGCTATCCTCTGTATATACACACATATTTTCCCTTTTCCTTGTCTTATCTCAGTTGTTCCTTACCTAGAAACTCTTTCACAGTATCTATTGTACCTTTCAGATTTTATTTACTCTTTTAATTTCTTACACTATGGAGCTGATATGATCCTTACACATGCAGACTTGATTTATTACACCTATTTGTATGGTTTTTAGTTGCATTCATTAACCTATAAAAGCCTTGAGCCTGACTTTCTTTATAGCTGAGTAATGCTCCTTTGTATAAAGGTACATTTTTTTTATCCATTCATCAGTCAATAGGCATTTGAGCTATTTTAAAGGCTTTGAGGGGCTGAGGAGATAGCTCAGGGACACAAGTGACTGCCTGACAAGTGCAAGGACCTCAGTTTGACCCCTGGTTCCACACAAAAGAAATGGTTTTTAGATTTTTATCTTTAGCAAGAGTTAATATCAAGGTATACAGAGTTTAACTTACAGCAAAAGTTATTTCTTCTAATTTCCTTGTAACTTTAAATTCATGAGATAATTTTGATAATTTGGTACTTGAATAATGTATCTGAAGGATTTCAAAGCACAAGCAGGTAAATATCTATTACTCCCTTTTAGTAAATGATAACATACAACAGCCATGTATTAAAAAACAAAGTACAAATGTGCTAAGTATCAGTGTAACTTGCAAATTTTATTTGGATTATATAATTGTTCAACTCTTGTTTTTACCTACTTAAATTATCAGTATATCATTATACTACAGCAAAGCCGTGACTGTTTTTACTTTGACAAGTCAATCCTTCCTTCTCGCTTTCCTGCAATTATTTTACTATAGAAAGTGACTAATGTTCAACAAGGTGAAGAGAGACAAGGTCATACTAAAAGTAGCTAATTTCGCATCAACTCCCATTGCATTAAGAATTAAGGAGAACTGTAAATCAGAATTTTTCCACCGTGTAGAAGAAGCACTTATTTTTAACTGAATGTCAAGTCACTAAAGGTAGCAAAACCAGACTATATGGAGAGCTTCTAAAAGTTATGATTCTATGATAATTATAATAGTTTATTTTTAATGAAAGTTACCTCCAATAATTGTTTCAATAAATGCTTTTAAAACTGTTCTCCACTGCTAGTATCACACTAGTAAGTTATGCAAGCAGTTTGCCGAATTATTTTTATGTTCATTCAATTAGAAGTTCTTAGTATCATAAACAACTACATAAAAATAAATACATCTCCATATCTCTTGAGGAGCTACCTAGTTGATCATTTTTAAAATTATTTCAACAATAAGAAGTCAATGAAGAGAACCTCCATCCATAAAATTCTATGTATTTATGACATGTTTCTTCTTTATTTACTCCTTGATTTTAATGGCCTAAACTTTATAGTTTTGATCTTTATGTTAATAGGTTGAATACTATTTTGCAGATATACTGACTTAACTGAAGTAGGCACTATGCTACTGAACATGCTAGCTATTATTTAGGGATAAAAGCTATTTTTTAAAGCCGGGCGTGGTGGCGCACGCCTGTAATCCCAGCACTCGGGAGGCTGAGGCAGGAGGATTGGTGCGAGTTCGAGACCAGCCTGGGCTACAAAAGTGAGCTCAGGACCAGCCTCAACTGCATAGCGAGACCCTGTCTCAAAAAGACAAAAAAATAAAAATAAAAAAAAATAAATAAAAAATAAAAAAGCTATTTTTTAGGCATGTGTTTCTTTAAAAAATATGACTCCTAGACATTTAAACTACTCAAAACTAACTATTCAAATGTAAGAAATAAATGTTGCCTTGAATAAATATAATACCTATTTGTGCACTGTGTTGTTCGGTGCTCTCAGAAACCATTTGAAGGTGTCATATTTTAGTCCCTTATCCATAAAATAAAAATGACATATTTTTTTACATATTTCTGCTATAATAAAACGATGATAATACTTTATACGCATGCGGTGTGCATTCTTGATTATCTTAATTTTTTAGAAAAATTTTTTCATCGATTTCTAAACATATACATGAAAAATAGCTAGGCAAGAAAAAAGTCTGTATCATATGCTGTATTTTTATATTACTGAGATTTTAAGTATATTGTTTGAAATTCAAACGCCCATTAATATTTTTTTGGTAATGTATCAGTGGTGTGATAAGTGTTGAAAGTAGCATTGAAATCGTCCATGTGGCTAAATCAGTCAGTGTATTCTCATAATTTGGTTATCTTGATATTTCTTCTCACCACACATTTTTTGCTTATAGAATTATGAATTGTTCTACTCTGTGTTTGCAACACCTAACATTGCTTCTCATGTTAATCTAGTTTAGAATAGATTATTACTATTGATTGCAGTTTTCCATAACATTACATTAACCCTCAGTGACACTCACCTCTACTTAATCTCTTTGCTTTAACTTTTCAAGCTGCTTTCATTTATTATTGATATTTCCGCCTTTGGTACAAGGCTAAAACTGTGGCTCCCAAACATTTTTTCTATTCTTTTCTCACAAAACATACCAGGATCTCTTCTCAAATGATTCTGTTGTTTTCGCTTTATTTTTATGTATTCTCAGACCTCAGTTTCAGGAACACCGTAACTTAAAGGCTCTTTGGCTCCCTTTGTATATTTTCAAGCAATTTTTAAAAATAATGGTGGAAATCCTCTTTGTATGGAATTTTTCAGCCTTTCTCCCCACTGCTATTTCTCACATGTGATTGCGGAGATAACATTGAGACACTCAGTGAACTTTCATCTTACCTAGGTACTGATGGGATGGAGAGGTGTTCCGCAAATTTTTCTTCTTCAGAAATATTATGTTGTATTTATAATACTAGTAATTTTGGGCTACACAATGAGGTACACAAATGTGAAACACTTGGCAAGTCAATGAAACACGATTCTCTCAGAAATGAATGTTATTGAGGGGGTACATACTGTGTGCTCTTTCAATTTCATTCACATTTTCTATCTTTAAAACTTTCTGCATGTTTGATAGCAAGTTACATCTTTTAATATGCCATGGATCATGGAAGTTGGGTGTGGGGTGGAAGTTGGGTATATGGCATGTGTAGCTCATGCCATCATCTCTTTTGTTCAGAGCGTAGCAACAAAGGACATATTTATAGTATCTACTCAGTAATGGAAAAATTTCCTGAGCTATATTAAAATTTATTCTCAGAAAACCATATTTTTATCAGAGCTGATAATTTAACTTCACATCATTTCTTTTTCAAATCATTCATGTTCAACAAATATTTCTCCAGTACTGTACATTAGAGAAATTGTGATGTGTGACTAGAATGATATGATGAACAAGACAGACATGCTCTTTGTTTTTGTGGAGATAGTCTGTTGGAGGAATGCCTATTCATTAATCATTGTAAATGAAGATAGGTATTTGTAGACTCAAACTAAGGTGGAAGCTGAAAATTGAATTAGGGGAATAGCATAAGAATTATCTTCCACCATTTCCATTTTTAGTGTGGATATCTAGGATTTGTGAAATTACAAGATAATAAGCAGAATCTTGGGTACTTATGAATCATTGATTTAAGGAATATTACCTAAAGATGTTAGTAATCATAGCACATGAAATATAAAGAAATGTTTATACCTACCGTATTTCATTTTCAGATCCTAAGTTCTTTATAAAGAGTCTTATACATATCTAGTTCTTTTTACATCTTAATTCCTTTCACCATGTAAACACACAATCTATAATTGACAGATCAAAATGAAAAAAAATGGTGAATCACAGAAGAAGAACGATCTTTATGCCATCTTAAGTACTGTAAAATTGCCCCAAGAATATTTTCCTGGAAGCATAAATACTTTAAAGAAATACTACTAGCTTTTGGGGGAAACTAGGTACAAGATAAATAAATGACAATATATTTAAAAGAAAAGTTTTTAGAGTACTATTTTTATTAGAATAGGTTTGTTTGTTTGGTTTATAGGTATGTGTTTTGCATGCAAATTCTCTTCCTTAAATGACTCAAAATCTCTTTATTTTCGTGTAAGGTTGTCAGCTTTAGTTTTTGTCTTTTTTTTTCCAGTCTTGGCAAGAATTTTCATACAGCTGTACCTGTTTCCCCTGATCAAGTTGTAAAATGAAAAATAATTAAAAGCCTACACTGTAAAATAAAAGTTGAAAAAAATCCACAATATTTTATTTGAAAATTTAAATAGAAGAGATGCTTTTTTGCTGAGGTATCTTTTAAAATATGTGACAAGTTAAGCGTATTTATTTTACTACATGGCAAACAGTTTTAATCACATTGTTAGCTACATCACTTATGTCAACATTTATATTGGGAGTAAGAACACTATTTCTTATACTATCCCTCCTCTTCCCATCCTTAGTCTATAATATCCAGATAAGTTTGGAGAAAAGAGGGTAACTCAATGATGACATTACAACTATTTGGTTCTAAAGTTTGTCAGTAATTATAAAGTACTTCAGTATAACTTTTACTATTATAAAAGTTTGTTGTTAATAGTATATGTATGCATATACATGTACATGCACATACATTCAAAATAGACCACAGAAGCATCTACGTGAAACCCATCCACACAGGTTCCTGTTTTCCATCCATAATGATGTCCAATTCACTGCAACCACCAGAACATTCATCGTCTATGAGGATCAGGTTGATGATCTTTCCTGACATGGATCTTATTTTATGTCTTTATTGATGTAAAGTAGAGCTTTGTAGGACAACAGCTTACGGTTCTGAAACACATTTTACTGAAATACAATGAAAAGCCAATTTTCCAAAAATAGCTACCAGTTTGCAAATGAATTTGTTCAGCTATGAGGTTCCAACTCTGCAACTGTATTTTCCTTATGTTCCAGAGATGATGCTTTTACCACAATAGTCCTGTAAATTTAACAGCAATCCAGTGCATGAAAGAGACAGTATATGGTTCCACTCATCTTCTCAGGTGAAGAAGTTTTAAGGTAAAATCAGGCAAAAAGCATTTCATCTGCTAACTGGATTTTTCTTTGTTCTTCTTAGTAGCAATGTGAACTTCTAGGCAGATGCATAGTGGAAAAAGCCATCCAAGTCTGCAGCTGCAACAGAAATGCAATTTCCCTGCTTGCAATGAGTTTTACTGAGTGTTCAACTGATTGTGTTTGTGACCCTGCTGGAACTGGAACTTCGCAGAAAACAACCATAACAGCAAGCCCCAAGGAGCCTGCTCAAGTTAATATAAATACAGGCATAAAACTGAATTTTGGTCATAAGTTATGTAGTTACATGTCTATGCTAAATGCTTCTGACACACTTTTGAAGGCTTTAAGCATAATTCACATTCAGATACTTTAATCTCTATACATATATGGATCTATTACATCACGATTATATCTAGAATAAAATATGTTCTTATGAAGGTTATCAGACCACATAAAGTTATCCTCCTATCCACAGAAAATCAAGCATGCTCAAATCACATGCACTCTCAAATAGCTGAACTTGCCAAGAATTAGAACATCAGAACTTCACTGACTCTGATGAGAAAAGAATCTTGAAATGGGTTTCTTTTCTATGACAAATAGTGTATAGAGTTGTAGGAGTAGTACTCTGGGAAACAAAACCACCTAACTTCTAATGTGTCTCTGAGCCTTAAAATTCACTGCACCAACAGTTACAAGGACAAAGATTGTATGTTTTCAAGCAGCTAACAATGTGTTGTGCAGCCAGATGGAAGACAATAGGGAGAGATGCCACTTGATGCAAACCGGAGAGTGTAATTCCTGTCAAGAAGCTGATATATGAAGGCACAATAGAAAAGAACAAAAGCCTTGGACACCTGCCTTCAAACCAAAGTAACAAATAAGCAAACAGATCCCTGGGAAAATGTCAGACCTTGGATTACCAAGTTTTAATTCCTGAAATACCTTAATTTTTTATTTTGTTTAGAACTATGGGTGAGATTCCAAATTAAAAACTCACTGCCTTATTGGTTTCACTTTATGAGTTGGAAATTGCTAATTGTTCTCCGGGCTTTTTTGTTTTCTTAGAAAGGCAAATGTGACTAAACCAATGGTTCTCAACCTTTCTAATGCCGTGATCCTGCAATACAGTCCCTCATTCTGTGGTGACCCCAAACCAAAAAATAATTTCGGTGGCTACTTCAAAACTGTAATTTTGCTACAGTTATGATTCGGAATGTAAATACCTGATATGCATTGTGTATTCTCATTGCTACAAATCAAACATAATTTAAACATAGTGATTAATCACAAAACAATATTTAATTATATGTTGACAAATATTTATTACTAATTCCAATAAACAACATTGCACCATGTCGTAGCACTGGTTTAAATATAGCAACAATTCCAAATAAATAACATTTTCCGATGACTTTAGGCGACCTCTGTGCTTTGGTTGTTCGACCCCCCGCTGGGGTCGCAACCCACAGTTTGAGAACCGCTGGACTAAACAAATGTAAATAGCATAGTATTAAACATTTTGAAATATTTTTTGAAGCGAACATTTAGAAGTTTCTTATGCCGTTTTAGATAATAGTAGACATTTTATTTTGGTGAAGGTACTTGTTTCCCACAGAATTTCATTTCATTGGGCATTGTTTTATAGGTTATTATTATGGCTTACAAGGATGTTTTTATGAAAGTTTAAAAAAAAATAAAACTAAACAGTGAAACTTGAGTTAAGAGGCAAAACCAGGAAATGGATTACATGACATAAAGTGTCAGAGATAAGTAGTAGATAGGGCAGAAGTATATTTGTGGCAGCTACAGAAAGATTCCACCGTCTGGGATGGAAGAGAAATATAGAGTTCTAATAATTCATTCTATTGCACTTAATCTTTAGCTGTATCATTACCTTTCTTTTTAAGGGAGTTTTGACCATAACAAGAAGTCTCCACAGGGAGTTCTTATGAGTCTCACTATGGATCTTACATTTTTTTTTTATAAAATATATACATTAAGGCAAGAATCTGTTCTGGATGATGCCCAAACTCTTCTTTTCATTCTAAGAGAAAGTTTAGAAGAAAAGTCTGGGCTCAGTGGGAGGAAGTTGGACTGCTACTCCCTCAGCTTCCAATTAATGGATAAATTGAAGTTTAGGGAAAATAAGACAGGCTGTACAGTATATAGGGTCTTTTGTTAGAAAGACACATAGACGAAAGATATTTAAACAACTGCATTGCAATTCTTTATATACACAACCAGGCGTTCTGCAATGTTTCAAGCAACTCTAGAGTAATGTATAATTACGTGTGACTTCTGTGTTTCTCCACAGTGTTTTTCTGACATGTGCACCAAGCAGAGCTCTGAGAAGGCATTGAGAAGCTAGTAATCAACACAGATGATCTATTTACACTATTCAGACAAATGAGAAAGTGTCAGTGCAAAAGTCAATGATAAAGAACTTGCAAGGAGCTAAATACTACTTGTCAGAAATTTAAAAAAATTGCCTAGAAGTTTGTTTTAAGGGCTAAACAGAAGCATTCATAATGTTCACAATATTTCATGTGTTTTATCTTGCTGTGAGAAAGAATTTCTAACTTAGGTAGCTTTATATCTCCAAACTTATGGCTCAAGTCAGGATTTTACTTTTATTTGTTTTTATCGAAAAGCAAAAAAAAAAAAAAAAAAAAAAAGCAGTTTTACATATCATCAGTGTTAATGAAAATATTATATTCAATTTATAAGTTGAACTGTGGATTGAAATATGAGGTCGTGAGAACCATATGCTTATGATCAAAGCTGCCTATTCAGGGGGCAAAGATACAATTTATATATATATATATATATATATATATATATATATATATATTATATGAATTTGAATGCACAGGTTATACTTTTTCATTAAAGTTAATTATTTTTGAAGTAGAGAAAGTAATGTTCTGTCAAAATGATTTAAAATAAAACAAACAACTGAAAAAGGTATAGTTTGTGTCAGGAATGCTTGGCATAATCAAGACCTTTTATGTTTAGCAAAACGAGCTGACCATGGTTGTCCCTGCAAGCAAAGCACTTTAAAGCAGCTGGGCAAAATGCTGGAGGAAAGATGCAGCTGGGCTTTTCCTCTCTGGAGAGTTAGATGGATCCCTTAGAGGAGGACTCAGCTGCCCATGAAATCGCCAATGCCCTAGCGGGCTCATTTCTGTAGGCTAACTACATACTATTTTCTACAAAACATATTTTGCAAAGGCGTTGATAACATGAAATTTCTGAGCTGCCTGGAAAATAAAAAAGTGCAATTAGTATATTTTCCATCTAGATTAAATACATGGCTAAATGCTTTTCAAGTAGCTGTAATGTATGGAGTTAACAGGAGTATAGTACTCTGGCAACAATAACAAGAACAACAATAATAGCAATAGCAATAGTCGCCAGTTCTTGGCTAAGTGAATTTGTATAAGAGTTTATTTCACTCAGCCTAAGTTCTTTCATCTGCAGAATCACCATAGTATTGATATCTTAACTTATTATCACAGAAATGTTTATGCAAAAATCAAGATGCTTTGCCACAAATTTAGAAAAGTTTCTTCAATATACTTTTGGTAGCTGTACCATCTCATTATTTATCATAGAAATTTTAAGGTACCGTGGCTATAATGCTTAGTTTTCTGAGCCAGTTTTAGTATATCTGTCTATAACTGCAATATATGAATGTGAAATTCCTAGTAGCCATTTGAAAGATCAGTGTGGAACCCAGTACAAAAGATGATGAGCCATAAAAAAGTGAACCTTTGTGAGCTTGGACTTGCTATATTATCTCTGAATTGCCTAATTTGAAGCATCTTTTATCCTTGAGACATTAAACTTTAAATATTGTTTGAATCTCTGTTTAAACACTTGCTTTAAAGTCCATAATACTGCTTTTCATTGACATGCCACACTTCTGTAATCTTGCTTTCTGAGAGTGGGACTTATCTAGACATATAATAACAGTATTAATATCGGTGTCCCATAGACAAGTGGCAAAAATAAATGATCACTGTCATCGTGAATGGTGAAGTTTATATTTTCAGGGTAGAAGATTTGTCCCTACTTGAAAAAATTATTTAAATTTAAATGTTACTATATGTTTGTTTCATTTTGTAGGGATTATTTGCGTTATGTCTTGTAATGAGTAACTCCTTTGAATACTATCGTAAACTGTATTGATTATAGTTATTCTCTTATTATGTACTTATGAAAATTTAGTTTACATTTATTTTCTCAAAAATTAAAATAATAAAGTTATAAATTTAGGCTCCTGTTGGTGTATCTTTACAATACATAATAACTACATACATCTTGGGGAACTGATATATAACATATTATACCTCCATTTTATTCACTTTTTTTCTTCCTAGCTCTACCTCTAATTTCCCTTTCTTTTACATCATCACATGCCATAGCTTTTGGCACACTTTCTTTAGACAAGTATCACTGTAACAGCATCAAAAATTAAAAGAATTTACATTATTATTCCTTATTTTATAATGCCCCAAATGATAACACAAAATTTTAAAAAAGCAGAAATTCAGAAATCAAAATCAAAGTTGAACTTTGAAAGTTTAAGTGAAAAGATGAAGCATAAGCTTCAAAATTATGATTAATAAAAATACTCTTGGGGCTGGGGAGATAGCTCCAAGGCACAAGTGCCTGCTAGGCAAGTGCAAGGTTGTGAGTTTGAACCCCAGTCCTGCAAAAAAAAAAAAAAAAATACTCTTGCTGGGCATTGTAATATGCCATTTTTGCAACAGAATCAGTCTGTTTTGACTTTTATGTTAGTCAATCACATGGGATGAATATTATACCAAAATTAACAGAATTCTTCTGCCACTGTGAAGATCTTTCTTATCTATAATAGCTGTATCAACCCCTCTCCCTTAACATTTTAACTACCCATGAGCCTGTAATGTATGTTCTTGATCTTGGTAAGTTTTAAATTATAAGACACATTGTATGACTGTATTCATAAAGTTATTACTTTTTCAGATTAACTTTTGTATTAAACATAATGCTGTTTAGTTTCTTGTATTTTAATCATGTATATCAGTAATTTTTTCCTCATTATGGTTGTGTTGTTGCTATGGCTTGTATCTAGATCAGCGGTTCTTAACCTGTGGGTCGCGACCCCAGCAATGGTCGAATGACCAAAACACAGGAGTCACCTAAAGCCATTGGAAAATGTTATTTATTAAATTCTGAATCATAACTGTGGCAAAATTAGAGTTTTGAAGTAGCCACCAAAATTATTTTTTGGTTTGGGGTCACCGCAACATGAGGAACTGTATTGCAGAATCACGGCATTAGAAAGGTTGAGAACCACTGAGTATGGCTCAACACTCATGCCCTCTTATGTAGAGCTTTCTGGAACTGGGTAGTTCTAGGGTAGGCTGTTGGGAGCCTGCCGTGATGTGCAGGATGACGCCTACGCCCTG
>PVJA010044122.1:0-16361 GCA_004027025.1 Myocastor coypus | reverse complement strand
GCACCCCCACAGGAACGCCCCCTCCCCCACACACTCCCTTCCCACATACACAGTCCCCTCACACACATGCACCCCTCTCACACACACGCACCCCCTCCAAGACACGCAACCCCCATAGGAACCCACATACACATGCACCCCTTCCCACGCACCCCCCCTCCCACACATGCATCCCCCTTAAATGTAAGAATGAGGCTCACCTCCCCCTCCTCAAGAGGAGCTTCTTACTGGATAGGACAAAGGCTGACGCCCAGAAGTACCTTATTCCGTAGTAGCAGCGTCTGCTGCTCTTCCTCAGAGTTGACTTTCTTCAAGAAGGTGGTTAAACACCGTCTTCATCGAAGCTTTCACCTTGCGCTGTCGTCTTTCCACAAAAGCAGCACTATGAGACCCTCTCTTTCACGAGGCCCTCGGTTTGTAGCTTCACCTCAGGAACCCCACTCCTTCATCCTTGCCACTCTCAGTGTTGAGCGCGACTGACAAGCTAGGGATGGAAGGACAGCGATATTCACGTGCCCATCCCTCAGTGGAAAGGCTTTTTGACTCGTTGTCTTCTTTAGCACAGCCAATAAGGGTGAAGCAGATTGTTACTAGGGTCTCTATGGCCAATAGGAGGCATTGAGGAAACCATTGGTGGGTAAAATCTTGGCTCCGCCCGTAAATCCTGCACCAATAGAATGGTCTCAGAAAATATGGCGCAAGGTCGAGCACTTGGTGAGTTCTTGGGACATATTGTGAGGGGGCTTTTCTTTGCAATTCCCCCGGAAGAATTACAGGTCTGGTTTAGAAGACACAGCACAAACCCGTGCTAACAAAAACCCCAGAATGTTGCTTAGTTGGAGGATTGATCTCACAGTGGGTGGTCAGAGATCACTCTTCGGCAAAAATCTTATTGAATGTTGTAAGGGCATATAATATTTTTTTTGTCTTTTTTGAGACAGGGTCTCGCTATGCAGTTGAGGCTGGCCTTGGGCTCACTTTTGTAGCCCAGGCTGATCTCGAACTCGCACCAATCCTCCTGCCTCAGCCTCCCGAGTGCTGGGATTACAGACGTGAGCCACCACGCCCGGCAATATTTTCAGTTATCTTCGATACCTGTCTTTTATGCTACAACTACCTATACGTATCCCAGTAGTAATTCATCATAGAATTATTTTTTCCATCATAGAATTTTTGGAAATCGTTGCTATCGCTTTTTCATTGCTTACTTAATTATGCCAATTTCTCTACTATATTATTATAGTTTCTTATTTTCTTAAATATTTCTGGAGTATTAGTTATAAACCTGGACACTGGAAATTAGTTAGTGAAAAGGTAAAGGATTAAAATAAAAGGAATACTAAAATATGTTGAAAGGTAATAAAAAGGAGTAATAATATATAGTATGGTGAATGGGATACAGAGGATAGGACTGGGTGTCTATTGCACTTCAAAATAAGGTGGTGAAGGTAGGCACCATTAGACAGCAACAGATGAACAAAGTCCTGAGGAGGCCCTGACATTAGCAGGGCATCTATCTGTAGAAGAAACTCTCCACACAGAAGAGCAGCCTGTAAAGTGATTCTCAAGCAAGGGTTTACCTTATTTTTTTCAAGGAAAAGCTAAGTAGATGGAGTTGAGGAAGGGAAAGTTAGAGTAGTGGGAAATATAGAGAGAGAGCTCATAGGGTGCCAGGTGGTGTGGGGACTTGTACAGCACTGTAAGTTCTTTGGCTTTGACTGTATATGATTGCTGAAGTCCCTGGAGGGTGCAGAGCCTTAGAGGGCTTCCTCTGTCTTTTGAGAGGTGAACAGACTCTGGGGGGGGGGCGCAAAATATGGAGCAAGTAAATATATTAGGAAGATCTTGCTCTATTCCAGGCTACCGTGGATGAAACCTGTGTGCTCTTTGTCTTCTGCAGGAAAACAGGCACAGAATTGTAAAATGTTCACCAGACAGAAGTGATCGAAGAAAAGGACCCAGAAACCAGGTAAGAGCAGAGTTGAATGACCAGGAGAGGCCTAAGGGGAGCAGGCATGCTGTGCAATGTACTGGAGGTATTCACTGGATTCAGGATGTGGCAAAAAGTTTGGGAAATACATTTGAGGAGCAGGAGATCATGAAGATCTCGAACTGTGGCCTGGCTTTGCAACAGGTGTCAGCATGAAAAGCATGAGGAGAATCATGACAGGGTTTTTCTTTGTGGTATGAGTAATAGGTAAGACATTAAACCACGTGCTCTAATACTTGCTTTCCCAGCATGGACAAAATATCTGGCACCCTCAACAGCAGCCAGAGTTTAATGTGGCTCATAGTTTGGGAGGGTTCAGTCTATTTTCTGCTAGCTCCAACAGGCTTGGAAGAGGAAAACTTGGTCCATTTCCTGGTTGTGGTATTTCTTTTTGTCTCTTTGGTGTTCAATTAAAATATATATTCATTCTAGATATTAATCCACTGTGTAAAGCATATCTGGAAAAGACTTTCTCACATTTCTTTTGGTCTTTTTTTTTTTTTTTTTTTTTTTTTTTTTTTTTTTTTTTTTTTTTTTTTTTTTTTTTTTTTTTTTTTTTTTTTTTTTTTTTTTTTTTTTTTTTTTTTTTTTTTTTTTTTTTTTTTTTTTTTTTTTTTTTTTTTTTTTTTTTTTTTTTTACTATTTTCCTTTTTGGTACTGGGAATCAAATTCGGAGGCTTTCACTTTCCAGGCAGGCACTGCACTGCTAAGCTACATTCCCCAGCCCTCTCACATTCTTTAGGCTTCTCTTCACTGTGTTGGTTGTTTAATTTGCTGTGCCATAATGGCATTTTTGACCCTTGTTATGGTCTTTTGTGCTGTAGGAGACCTGCTTGGGAATTCCTTGCCTTTGCTTATTACTTTGTTCTTCTATGTTTAAGTTTTAGGTTTTATACCGAGGTCTTTGCTTCACTTTAAATTGATATTTGTATGGGATGAGAGATAAGGTTCAGTTTTCAATTATCTACATAAGGATGCCCAGTTTCTGAGCATCAGTTTTTGAAGATGTCTTCACCAGTGTGGGTCTTTTGGCCTCTTTGCCAAAAATTAGATGGCTGTAGCTATAAGGTATTGTTTCTGTGTCTTCCACTCTATTTCACTGGTCTACTTTTCCATTTTTGTCTGGTAACGTGGTTTTTTTTTTGTTTTGTTTTGTTTTTTGTTTTGTCTTTTTTGCAGGACCAGGGTTTGAGCTCACAACCTTTTACTTGCCAGGCAGGCCCTTGTGCCCCTGAGCTATCTTCCCAGCTCCAACATGCTTTCTTTGGTGATGGCTTTATATTGTGTTTTCAAATTGTGCATAGTGGTTCCTATAGCATTGCTGTTTATGCTCAGAAGTGCTTTGGTTATTTTGGAGCTTTTGTTTCCATATTAACTTGTGGATGACTTTTCATTGATTCTGTAACTAATCTTCAGTAATACGATTTAACAATATTTATTCTGCTGGGGCCCTGCGGGATGGCTCAGTGGTCTAAATCGCCTGCTTGGGAAAGCTTGGGTGGTTTCAGGGACCGCGGTTCGATCCCTGGCACCACATGCTGCGCCAGCCCTGCCCTCAGGGAGGTCTGAGCTGGACATAAAAATGAGTGAATAAACAAATAAAGGTGCTGAAACAAGAAAAAAAAAGTAAAAAAAAAATTCTTAAAAACATGCTTATTCTGCTGATCTATGAACATGGGACATTTTCTCACCATCTAATATCTTTAAATTCTGTAGTGCTTAGTGTTCTACATTTTTCCTCCTCCAAGATTAGGTTGATTTCTAAAGTTTTTTTCAAGTGGTCGGGAATGGAATTGTTTTACAGGTTTTTTTTCTTAGCTAGTTCATTTCTCCATACAGTTATCTGAAAAGAAACTTGGTAAAAAACTCATTTGTAAAAGCAACAAGAGAAATGAAACACTTAGCTTTAAATTTAATCAAGGAGTGTTAGGGAGATACCTCAGTGGAATAAGTGCTTGCCTGACAAGCACAAGGTCCTGAGTTCAATCCCTGGTACCATGAATAAACAAACAAACAAATAAATAAATAAATAAGATCAAGGGGTAAAAAGTCTGTACAATGAAAATTATGAGACATTGATAAAAAAATGGAAGAAATCACAAATAAGTGTAAAATCAGTCCATGCTCATGGTTTGAGAGAATTATGTGTAACATGTCTGTAATTTGCTTATACATGGGAGTCGGACTTCTGCAGCATATCTTGTTAACTTGCATTTCTTTGATGTTGATATATATTGTATGTCTTTTGTGAGAAATGTCTCTTTAGGTACTATACTGTTAGCTTTTCTACTACTGGGACATAATAACCAACACCAGAATTTAAAAGAGTTTTAATCTGGCTGATGGTTTCAGGGGACTAGAGTATGGTCAGGAGGCTCCATGGCAGGGAATTGTGGTAGATGGGAATGACAGAGCAAAACTACTTAGCTCCTGGCTCCTGGGGAGCTGAGCAGAGGAGGAGAACCAGAAAAGAGAGGCCCCAGTCCATTTGCAGACCTCAACTTCTTGAATCACACATATACACCCAGAGCTGTGTCCCCTAGGTCCATTCCAAAGTCAATCAAGTTGACTCTCCACCCTAACCACCAAATCCCACTTCTTGTCAACTTGAGGTCGAGGCACATCTCTTATTTTATCTTCTTCAATATTTTTACAGCTCATTTTCTTTTTTCAGTGTATTTGGTTGTTGCAGGGTCCCACTACACAGCTTAGACTCATGGTGATCTTCCTGCTTTTAGCCTCCCCAGTACAGTGATTCCAGGCATTCGTCCCTATGCCTGGACTCTGGCAGGCACTTTACTGTGCTGAGTTATCTTGCTAGCCCCTTCCAGTTTATTTTCTGATGAAAGAAAATACTTTCAAGAACATGATTGTGAACATAGAAATGCTAGAATGTAAATAATCCAGAGTATGTAAAGGGGCTGGGGAGATAACTCTGTGGTCTAACACCTGCCTGACAAAGCATAAGGAACCAGGCTTGTAACCAATTACACAGACCTCCAGAAGCTATGAGTGCTGAGGATGCCTCAGCCTCCCGGTGTGGCCATATACCCAGCCTGTCTGGAGACAAGAGGCAGGATTGCTCATGTCTTCATTCTGGAGCTGTTCATATCCAGATAAACTCAATACCTGAGGACATTCTGAAAACCTAAATTCCATAAGTAGAAGTTCGGGCATCCGAAGCATACTCATGGCTGTGTACACAGTCATTTCTGGACTTACTTCCTTGGTGAAGCAAGGTAGCTGGTTCATAGTGTCACGTACGTGAGTCTGGAGACCAGGGCAATATCTCCTCAGAATTTTGTTCTCTCTTTAAGTGGTTGCATAAAGGGCTTCCATCCATTCTGATTATGGGCATCATGCTTGTGATGCAGCATAAAACGGCATATTTCTCTTGGAATCCCTGCTGTAAACAACTTTTATGTATCAAATGAATGCATTTTAAATCAGGCTTTGCTAAGTGAAAGGTCCTCAAAGATTCAGTGTGCTTGGTTCCTGGTATTTTGAGATGAGTTTTCTGTTCTTTGATACTATACTTTTCATTCTTAGTCAGTTTATTACAGCATTAATTTTCTTTAACCCTATATTGGACCATTTGGATTGCTAGGATGTATTTTTTTATAATTTTTTTTATTTTATTTATTTATTTTTCTTGTTTCAGAACCTTTATTTGTTTATTCACTCACTTTTTATGGCCGGCTCAGCCCGCCCTGATGGCAGGGCTGGCGCAGCATGTGGTGCCGGGGATCAAACTGCGGTCCCTGAAGCCACCCAAGCTTTCCCAAGCAGGTGCTTTAGACCACTGAGCCATCCCGCGCGGCCCTTAGGATGTATTTTGGATTGTTGGAATAACAGACTTCATTCTAAAATTCCTCTCAAGGGGCCAGGGAGATAATTTACTAGAATAAAGCACTTGCCTGGCAAGCACAAGAGCCTGAGTTCAATCCCCAGTTCTGCAAATAAATAAAAATTTAAGAATAAAATAAAGTTCCTCTCACGGCGTTAAAACTCCTTATTTTATTGGTACCTTTTTGCATCATGTGTTTTAGGGTTTTTTTATTTCCTTTGGTGTTTTTGTGTGTGCAGGGTCTCACTACGAAGCTTGAACTCGTAGTGATCCTCCTGATTTTAGCCTCTCCAGCACTGGGATTACAGGATTTCAGGTATATATCACCACACCTAGACTGCATCATGTGTGTTAAATCAAAGGATTACTGACAAATGTTTTTAAAAGAATCAAACTAGCATTACTGAACTTCTGTTTTCCCATCAGTTTGGCTTCATCACATTACACGCTATGGAGAGTTTGATAATGTAACTAGATTGAGCTTTTGAATATTACAGGCTTTACCACCTCCTAAATCTTTTGGATTTGGGGCATTTGAGAATTTTCAAACCATTTTTACAAATGTTTTTATGCATGACCAAGTTCTGGACTGGCTGCTCTAGCAAAAGACAGTGTTCAGAAGTGGATAATATTTGTTCAGTATGTCAAAATGAATTTCAGAAGCAATTTCTATTTATCTGTTAGCATATATTTTGTAAAGAGTATATAACATTGTCCTTTTACAGCAAAAACAAAACAAAGCACGTCCACTGTGCAGAACTGTGATTTCAGACCATGTAAATAAAGGGAAACATGGAGCCACTTCATTACACCTTCACATTTACTAAATACTACAAATTAAGGCCACAAAGCACCAATTTCATTTAGTTACAGTGACTATTGTTTAAAGTATCCAGATATATTTTCAGAGCTAAAAGAAAACTATTTTCAAATGATTTTAGAATATCCTAAGGCTTATGTGTATAGTTCACTTTATCAAGAATGAATGAAGTGCCAGTCAGATAGCTCAGGGGACTAAAGGACTTGCTTCGACATAGCACAGCGGCCAGGGTTCAATCCCTGGTATACCTTGTTGGCCCTGCATGAGAGGTGAGCTAAGACTGTAATTGAGACTGGGTGTGGTGGCACATGCCTGTAATCCCAGCACTTGGGGAGGCAGTGGGCCATCTTTTGAGCCATACTTCTGTCAACCAGCCAAATAGACTGTTAACGACTCTCTTTACTCCACAAGCTGCAACATTGAATTCAGAATTCCTACTTACTGGGCCCATATCAACAAACTCAGCTTGATCCAGCTGTATGTTTTTGTCACCATTATCTTATACTCATAAAATCTATTCCCAAGCCTGCTCATTAGGCCTCTGTTTATAAGAGTTAGAAAACTCAAGAAGGTCTTTGGCAGAATAATGGATCTCTTCATGGATCACATTATGTATCACACTCTTAGGTGACTTCTGTGATTGAAGTCTGGTTATGGGCCTAGAAGTAAAAATGAGTGCTGATGGTGGGTCCTGAAGAGTCACAGCATTATCCTGTTCCACACACGTTTGGTGTCTCCAAATGTATGAGGAGACACTAGTACTACAGAGGATAAAGGCAATGATTCCTCTGCTACAGTGGGCAGGGAATTCTCCTCCTCAGGCAAAATAATTTCATGAGCATCTACAAACTCAGCATCTTCAGCCTCCTCAGGAGCCTCCCACACATCCCCGTTCCAATTTATGGGATCCCATTCTTTCCCAATTAGTGCCCTCACCTTTGCTTCAGATACCCTTCAAGGCTGAGCATTTAGTTTACGTTGCAGTTCAGCCAATCAAATTATGAGGGACTGCGTTTGGGTCTCTGCAACCTCAGCCTTATGGCTAAAAGAGAGGAGACTATCACGACACACTTAGAAACTTTTAAATTTTTTATCTGAGTCTCAAGGCGGGCAAGTGAATTTGTGAGTTCTTGATTTCTATAAAGAAGTTTGTTTATTGTGGCTATGACCAACCAACTGGCATCATTATATTCCCTATTGGACCAAAGATGTTCAAAAGTTTTATGTACATAATCATTAAATTCCTGACATTTCACAGCTGGTGAATCAGGGTAATCATATGGATCAATGAGGCTTATTGTTTCAAGTAGCTCATGCCAGGGACTTCTAGTACACTCCTTAGTACTAGAAGAGAACATGGTGTCTTTAGATCTCTTCCAGTCTTGGAGCCAACTCCAGGAATTCTAAAAGCTATTTAAAAATCCTGTCATTATATTCTGTTTCTCTAGGGCCACTCCTGTTACGATATTCTGTATTGGTCAGGGTTTTACTTAGAGGAACAGAATAGATATAATATAAGTAAGGATATTAATACAAAATGTACAATCTATAAGGAATTATAAGATTGGCTTACAATAGCCACAGGGTCAGATGAGGAAGCACACACAGGGCATCTGCATGCTATGGACTGAAGAATTCAATCCTGAGATCTGGACTTTACTGCAGCACTCTGTGTAAGTCTCTATCTGTTGGCTGATGGGTCTGCGATGGAAGACTGAAGGATTTACAGGGTGCTCAGGCTCTCACTACTAGATCAAACTTGTAGTGATCCATCTGCTTACAGCCTCAAAAGAGCTGGGATTATAGGTGCGCACCACCACACCCAGTCTCAGTTGTCATCTCAATGTGCTCCAGGTGCAGGGCTGGTGTAGCAGGCTCACGATTGAACCCCCAGGCCCTGTGTAATTTTTCAATACTATGCGATATTAATTTAAAAACAACAGAATGTAAGCTAGGTGTGATGATTCATGCCTGTGATTCCTGCACTCGGGAGGCTGAGGTAGGAGGATAGCTGTGAGTTTGAGGCCGGCCTGGGATAGAAGTGAGTCCAAGGTTTGCTTGAACTGCATATCTCAAAAAACCAAACCAAAGCAAAAAAAATACCCATCATATATATCTGTGTGTGTGTGTGTGTGTGTGTGTGTGTGTGTGTGCACGTGCACCACAGAGAAAAAAGCAACAAACATCTGGAGCAAGGAAATACCAAACAGTGTCAATGAGGGACTGTATGTAATAGAATTCTGCATAGCTTTCGTGTGTGTGTCAAGAATTGAACTCAGGACCTCGTGCTTGCCAGGAAAGTGCTATGCTGCTGCACTGTACCTCCACCACATGTACAGCTTTTTTAAAAAAAATCTATTTATTTGTTTGCCAAACTGGGGATTGAACTCAGGCCCTTGTGCTTGCAATTCAAGTGCCTATTCTACTGAGCTACCTCTCTAGGCCCCCATGTGTAACTTCTATCATTTGTGTTAATATATAATTTTTTCTGTGGCTGGTGAGATAGCTCAGTGGTCTAAAGTGCCTGTTTAGGCAAGGTGAGGCAAGTGCAGGGACCGTGGTTTATTCCCCAACAACATGCTGTACCAGCTCCCAGAGTGGGCTGAACCGGCCATACACACACACACACACACACACACACACACACACACACACACACACACACTCACACACACACACTCACACACACAAACATTCTTCATATTCTAAAATATGAACACTTACTGTTTATATAATTAAGAAATTATTAAAATAAGGACCATTATTTCTTTTTAGTATTTATTTATTTATTTATTTATTTATTTATTTATTTATTTATTTATTTAGTGGAAATCAGGACTTTGCACTTGCCATGTAGGCACTTGTGCCCCTGATCTATGTTTCCAGCCCAAGATCTTTCTTTCTTTCTTTCTTTCTTTCTTTCTTTCTTTCTTTCTTTCTTTCTTTCTTTCTTTATCTCTCTCTCTCTCTCTCTCTCTCTCTCTCTCTCTCTTTCTTTCTTTCTTTTTTATAGGGAGAATCAAACTCATGACCTTGCCCTTTCCAAGGAGGCACTGTGCCACTGAGCTATATCCCAGACCCCATTCCTTCTGAAAAATTAAAATATTTGCATCATCTCAGAGATAATTTAAAACATAACGTGACTAGTCTTTTTATAGGTCTCTTGCCATTACGTTACTTCTCCAGCTTTAACTTATGGTTCTGTCACCTGGGCTGAGATCATGAGTATTGTGGTTTTGCTCCTTTTCTCTGTCACTCGTGTCGGTTATTCTTCTGCTCCCTGCCCACCCCTACCCACATTTGTAAGTAATCTCTTTCTCTTCTTTCTCACATAGAGCTCAGCTCTCATTTCCCCCTGATCAATGATCCACTTTCTCCCAGTATATGATTTTCTCCCTGTGAGAACATGAGAGAACCATTTATGAAATTGATTAATGCTCCTATTATCACAGCTTCCTTGAGACTGGGTACATCTCCAGTTTGACTTGCTAAATGTTGAGACTCCTTGGAGATATGGACATTATGTCTCCTATCTTTTCATCTACTGCTCTGGAGACATTTGAAATGGGGGTAAAACTGACATTTTGATTGCACTTTACCAGTCCCTGAAAAATAGGTACTGTTCCTATCATTCGCTCATGTCAGTGATGTGTTTGCCAGGGACATACATAGAATAATGTTGAGGTGGATTGTTTAAAATGTTTCTTGATTACCAGTTGTGTATATTGTGGTGGGTAGGTGCTGTTTCCACTACAGAAGTGACAGTAACACCAGCCTAATTCCATAGAACTGCATTAAGTATTGTGTGTTCATTAAATAAAGATGCCAGTGTGATTACATTTATGTAGTGCTTTCCACTTCATAAATTACTCTTCAAAAATACCTGTTGTATTTGTACAACTGGCAAAACACTTTTACAATGTGGAAATCATAAAGTAAAGCTGCCCCCCACTTCATTTTCAGTTCTACAATCTATAATATTTGAATCATTTCTGAGTTCTTACCACCTAGGCTATGTATTACTGGGTGACTTTCTGGCTTGCCATTAATATTAAGAATGCCTTGCTGACATGTTTTGCAAATGAGAAGTGGACCAAGAGAAGGAGTAGGAGAAGCCTGGAGGAAATGGGAAGGGGGAGAGGAAAGGAGATACCTTACGTCCAAGTACTGTCATGTACCAACACCCTACTGCAAAAATATACTAATGAAGTTTTCAAATGAACAAATAAAAAGTTCTTTGCCACTACATGAGCATCAGATGACTTCCAAGGATCCCAGAACTGTGACAGTTTAACTCATGAAACTGCAATTTTTCTGATGGGGATTTTTGGAGAATTCTTGTCTTGTTCAGACAAGTAGTTTCTCTCACTTAGAAGTGGTTGTTGGTTCTGATCACTTTGATGATTCTGGGCCATCTGACCCTGTAGTGGGTGAGGAAAAAAATGAAGGACTCACCCAGGTAACTAATTGCTACATTACCACATGCTACAGAGAACTGTCTTAGGCTTGCGTGTAGATCCCCCCCCAAGCCTCACATGGTCATAGGTGAGCCTTTTGCAAGGTGGCTGGATCTAGCATGTGATACTGGGATCAAGTATATGATATCAGGGTTAAGGGTGTCTCATCGCACTTCATGCACCCTCTGGAAAATTCCACTGTACGACACATAAAAAATATGATCAAAGAAGGCACTAGCAGTTTGGTGCTACTATAAAAATAGGTTTGTCCTCAAAGCCTTCCTGCAAAGTTCAGAGGCTCCACACACACTTTGAGGAAGGATTTTCTAATTACTTCCACCAAAATTACTAATGACAGTATAAAATTTTTCCTGAATCATTCCTGAGGCTTTTAATTTTGCACTGAAAAAAACCTATTGCACGAAGGGCCAATATCTAAATACTATCTTTAGCTTGGGTGTGATAATATATGCCTATAATCCTCGCACTCCAGGAGCTTGAGTAGTAAGTTCACAAATTCAAACCCAGCATGCACGATTTTGCAAGACTTTGCTCAGAATCAAAGCATAAAATTTTTTAAATAACTGGGGGTATAGCTCAGTGGTAAGAGCTGGGTTCAATTTCCAGTACTATAATCAGTCAGTAAATAAATAAAATTTAAAATATACTTAAAAATGAAGAAAATTTATAAGAATTAGTGTTCTATGTGGAAAAGAAATAGCAAATCAGGCACGGTAGCATGTCCATGTAGTCCCAACACTCAAGAGGCTAAGGAAAGAGGATTACCTTGAGTTTGAGGTCAGTCTAGACTACATGGTGAGTTCAAAGCCAGCCTAAACTAGATAGCAGGACCCTGTCAGAGTGAATAAACAAATAAGCTAATGGAATAACAAAAGGCTGCTGTGGACTGTATTTAGCCTTTTGGTTAACCATGATAAATTTCAATTTATATATAAGTATTGGTATACTTATTGTTACTCTTGTCAACTGGGGCTCTTCCAATCCTGATGATTTGTTTATTCTTCCCAGATGTGACTCTGAAAGATACAGCCTTTACTGATCTCAAAGAATGCAATTTTTTTGTGACCCACTCAACCCACCCTTGGGGGCAGTGTTGGCACATTGTGTGGTGCTAGGGGGATTGACCCACAGTCCCTGTGCTCTTGCCTAAGCTTGTCTAAGCAGATTCTTTAGACTGCTCAGCTGTCTCACCAGCTCAAAGAACCTGCTTTTGTATACTGCCTCAAATACAGAATGTAGCAGTTAAAACTTCTCTTGCTCATTAACTCCTCCCTTCTGCCAACTTGTACCTCCTTTTTTCTCACTATGTAGCCCAGATTGGCCTTGAACTCTCAGAAATCATCCTACCTCAGCCTCCTGAGTGCTGGTATTGGCTTAAGAATTAGCTTTTATTCTTATGCTGGGGGATGAGTTGTGAGAGATGGAAACCCATGGTTCCCAAAACATAGGAAAATGCGTTCAGCATTTATGGTATTTACAGGGTAGGCTAGAACTTGTTCTCCTGCTCTCATTACAGTTAGAGGTGGAGTATCAATTGTGGATGCACACTACTTTATCATGTTTCCTCCTGCCAAACATGTCGCATTACCACCTTAAATTGCCTCCTTGAGGCGTGGCTTTTTCCTACAGCCACACAGTAAATGTAATTATGGGTTACTTTAGTGGCTGTTCTTTGCATTGGTTCATACTTTGTCATCTGGAATTTTCCAGTGTCATCTGCAAAAAGTTTATAACTGAGTTTTGGGAAAGAGAATAACCCTCCACTACCTCAGTGGATTTCATCTTAAAGATCTTACTGCTATTGCCTCTGGCTTTAGTATCTCTGCTGACCACAAAATATACTTTGTGAAGGCTCTACTGAATTCTTATCCTCATGTCTCCATCTTTGTTTTTTTTTTTTTTTTTTTTTTTTTTTTTTTTTTTTTTTTTTTTTTTTTTTGTCTTTTTGAGACAGGGTCTCGCTATGCAGTTGAGGCTGGTCCTGAGCTCACTTTTGTAGCCCAGGCTGGTCTGGAACTCGCACCAATCCTCCTGCCTCAGCCTCCCAAGTGCTGGGATTACAGACGTGAGCAACCACGCCCGGCCATGTCTCCATCTTTGGTTCTTCAATTTCACAGTCCTGAAAACTTGTTTATTTGTTAACTTTTAGTTCACTGGTGTGTTTGTCAGCCCCATAATATCAAGCCATATCCTTGGTGTATCATTTCCCCTCTGAGAGATTTTATGCTAGTTAATTCTAAGGAATTAAAGGTGAAGATATCTTCTTCTGTAGTTTCTCAACACTTATAAATGGATGTATTCCTTTCCTATAAGCTTCCTTGGAGCTTATAAAAAAGTCTCTGGCTATTGGATCTAAAAGGAACAATGCAAGCTACATAAGCTCTTGGCCTGTGATGGGTTGGAATGTGTGGTGACCATTAGCTTGACTTGAAAATGTTGGAACCTAAAAGACAGAATTTAACAAGTACGTTAAAAAACATGGATGGAGGATTCTAATCAGCAATGTACTCAGAAACAGGCATTTGTAAGGATCCCTGTCTCAGTTATAGTAACACCTCAGTTCATGAACGCTTCTGTTGAGAATAATTCCTTTCATGGACAGAAGAAATTTTGCTTCTCTTCATGAATTCTGCATTGAGTGACAAACACAACTGTGGCCATCTTTCCCAGAACTGTGGAACAAATTAAGTCCATGAACCAAGATACCACTGGTTTACTATTTTGTCTATACTACCAAGGGTACACCTCACCTATGTGGCTCTTGTTTAAAAAATCTGCCTCCATCAGTCTATCAGCTTTTTTTCTGCATTAATAAGAAGGAGTGTCTGGTAGAGTAGCCTTGCTGGAAAAGGCTAACTCCATAACTTGCACATCATTGCAAACCAGTTGTTGCTGTCTTAGCTCAGGCTGCAGGGCAGCTGTGCTATGATGATCCATCCAACATTCTGCTTTCCTGGATGTGTTTCCTTGCTTTAATCTGTGAACATCTCAATATCTTCACTATCTAATGGCAGGTATGTTTGATCAGGTTCAAAATGACTCAGGACAAACTCATGCTTCTGTAATGGCTATTATCATGGGTGTATGCATAAGACACCTTATTTCACAGCATCCTGCCTGGCCTTAATTATTTTTTGATAGGCAACACAGGTGACTCTGTGTTCATTCTAACAACTCTTAGCCTTTTCTTATATTCCCTCCAAGTGCTAAGGAAAGTCTCTGAAGTCATTGATTACCTGCTCTATATTTACATTTCTTTAGTCTGTTCTTACCAGGTTGTTGGTCTTATTAGGTCCCAAGGTGGAAGGGATCTTACTAATGTTCTGATGTTTGATCAATAATCAGTGTCTTTACCCTTTTAGTCTTTTCTTTCCAGAACTAGGGATTGAACTCAGGATTGAATTCAGGCCCTTGTGCTTGCCAGGCAAGTGCTTATTCTACTGAACTATCCCCCCAGCCCCTTTTAGTCAAATTTTCTGGTTCATTAGACAAGTGTGATGTGGAGTCCATTGTTAATTGGAATTTTTTGCTAAGCAGTGGCAAGTATCTTAAAACATTAGACCACATCTATTCACCGTGTGTATGTGTGTGTGTGTGTGTGTGTGTGTGTGTGTGTGTTTTACAAAATCAGGAGAGTCAACAGGGCCAAAGTTTTAAAGAAAATACTCAGCAAAACCAACAAAAGAAAAATAAAGGGAGTTTATAACCAACAGATATTATTTTTAGTCAGGCCAATTTTTAACAAAGATAATTAAAGGAAACCGAATTTTTCTGAAGTAGATCTTAGGGTCTTTTCTGTGTGTGTGTGTGTGTGTGTGTGTGTGTGTGTGTGTGTGTGTGTGTGAATCTGATTTACATAACTTAGAGGGGAAAAAAGTTATGAGTGACAAAAGGTTTAGAATAATCATGGTGGGCAACCGAGATAGCTCAGCAGGTTAATTGCCTGCTTTGGCAAGCGCAGGGCCAAGGGTTCTATCCCTGGTCCTGCTTGCTGCACCGGTCCCACCACTGGGGTGCTCTGAGCTGTGGACCAAGTCTAGGCTTGGTGGTGCACACCTGTAATCTCAAAGCTGGAAGGGCTGAAAGCAGGAGGGTCACTATGAGTCAGAGCTCCATAGTGAGACCTGTACCAAATATAGAAAAATGACAAATATTATGACCATGGCTAGTATTTTTATAACAGTTTACAAAGTGACAAAATAATCTAATTTTTATATGTACAAGTATAAGTGAGGAATCATTTTTTTTAATATTATGGCCTGCTCAGCCTGCCCTGGGGGTGGAGCTGGCATTGCATGTGGTACCGGGGATCGAACTGAGGTCCCTGTGGTTGCGTAAGCTTTCTTAAACAGCTGCTTTAGACTACTGAGCCATCTAGCCAGCCCTTACAGTCTTTTCATACAGAAACACCAAGATGACTAGAATGTAAACTTTCAAAAATTTTATGGTTGTTGAAATCTCAAGATGAAAGCAATCTTAAGCCTTTCTTTGGTAAACTATAATTATGAAAACACGCCAAAGAGATTAAAATATATTTTCTTATTCAATGTGAAAAGCCCAGGGTATCTGAATTTATATTTAGTAGATGGTTTATTTTATTTTATTTTATTCTATTTTTTTTTCTTATTTCAGAACCCTTGTTTGTTTATTCACTCATTTTCATGGCCCGCTCAGCCCGCCCCGAGGGCAGGGCTGGCGCAGCATGTAGTGCCAGGGAACGAACTGCGGTCCCTGAAGCCGCCCAAGGTTCCCCAAGCAGGCGCTTTAAACCACTGAGCCATCCCGCCGGGCCCCCAGTAGATGGTGTTTTAACATAATAATTCCCCTAGAAATGACTTTGATGTCTTATTATAAACATTTCTTTTTATATGCAATTTATTTATCCATTTTCACAGATATTTTAGATTAAAAACATAATTCAAGAAACAAGATATGCACAGTTACTAATTTTACTTCTTCTTTGTCACCATAAATTCTCCAAGTTGTGACACTTGAGACATGAACACAAATAGTTTTTGCATTTGAAACGTTTAAACAAGAAAAATATAACTAGCCAAATGTTTGGTAACTACATATGTGCCAATTATTATATTTATTTGTTTATTTATGTATTTATTTGACTGGGTAGTACAGGCTGGCTTCAAACTTCCAGCGATCCTCCTGCCTCAGCCTCCCAAGTGCTGGAATTACATGTGTGTGCCACCATGGCCTGAGTCAATTTATTTT